>ML390869.1:0-49523 GCA_005239525.1 Nicotiana knightiana
GTCACTTTAATTGGAAAAACTCCCATACCCCCTTGGGGGTGTATAAAAAAGGAGGTGTGACATGCACCCCTCCCTCTGCCACGACCTCGACCTCGAGCTGGTCCTGCTGGTGTCTGGTCACTACTATCGGTAGCACGAGTCCTCACCATCTGTGAGAGAATGAAAACAACAGAAGTTTAGTTTCAGAGTTCAACAGAGTCGCACGACAGAATTCAAAGATGTGGGATTTTCCTAAGGGTTATGTAGCCTCTCGAAGATAGTACAGACGTCTCCATAACGATCCGCAAGACTCTACTAAACTTGCTCATGACTGGTGAGACCCATTTAACCTAGGGCTTTAATACCAACTTGTCACGACCCAATTTCAGAGTCGTGATGGCGCCTGTCGTGGGACCAGGCTAGCCACCTATCTAAACTAAACTAGAGCCACTCATTAGAGAAATACCATTTTTAACAAGTCTGAAATCAATATTAATAGTAAGTTTGAATTTGAAAACAGATTTATGAGAATCAGGAACCCATAATCCTACAAAAATTCAGATCCAGTATCACACAGTCATGAGCTGTTAATACATAATATAACCCGAAAAGAAATGACTAACATAATCTGAAAATAAATACGACAAGTAGAAAAGGAAGAGATGACGAGATCACGATCGCCAGTTGCTACCTCGTCAACTCTAATAAAAATTGCTGCTACTCACTAACCAGAGTTGAATCCCGGTGTACCTGGATCTGCACAAAAAATGCAGGGGGTAACGTGAGTACACCAACTTAGAAGTAACGAAACCAAACTACGGGCTGAGAGGTAGTGACGAACTAAACCTCTGATAATTCGAACAACAGTATATAACTTGACATGGCAGTAATATATCAGAAAATAAACAAGATGCATCAATCTGTGTCTGTAGCCTGCATATCAGCATGAATTCATATGAAATCAAGAATTATGTGTACTCAGTAAACAAACTCTCAGAAGGTAGTCCAATCAGTACTAGAATACGGCCTTCCGGCCCAGGGAAAGTCCGTCCCGGATATTACCTAAACACAGTCACCTAGTACTGAGGAAAAAGGCTGATCCAGCCCCACGGAGAAGATTCATCTCCGGAACATAAGCCCGACGGAGAAGGTTCATCTCCGGAACATAATACTCGGACAAGATCCATGTCCAAGGAAGATATATCCCTCAATATCTGTGCGCTCACTAGGAGTGTAAAGACTCCGAAGGGGCTCCTATAAGCCCAAGCGCTATATCAAGCCAACGAAGGCATGATTCCCAAGTCGTTGCGGTGTGCAGTACGACCTCATAACTGTCTCAAACCCAGGCTTCAAGCCTCACTCAGTCAGTACCTTCCACTCTCACTCACACTACTCTAACATATGAAAATCAGCCCAAACCAATGATAATATAAAATAAACTAGCAACTTACGAGAATGAGGCATGGAACATATACTATAACAGGACTGAGTACATGAAAATAATAATCATAAATAGAGACAGCAATAATTGACCGTTCCGGTCTGAACATATCGGTATGAAGCCTTAACATTTATACTTAGCATGATTTCTATTGCGTTCAAGGTAAATGACACCTTCACAGTACAAATATCAACCTGAGATAACCATTTAACAGTGCCATGGTATGAGTCAAGCTACAAATATTCGGTGTACGCCCGCATGCCCGTCACTTGGCAAGTGCATCACCTTAATTAACATCCAATATCAAATAGTTTGGGGTTTCGAACCCTCACTTTCAAGTTTGGAAGCGTTACTTACCTCAAAACCGGCTAATATACTACTCTGCAATGCCCTTGCCTGTAAATTCGGCCTTCGAGTGCTCCAAATCTACCAACAATCAGAAGTATATCATCATAATATGCTAAGGAACTAATCCCAATCGAAATTTATCAAAAATACTCAAAAAATTCAGAATTTGGTCAAACTCGTCCCCTGGGCCCACGTCCTGGAACTCGATAAAATTTACACCACAAGAAACCTCTTCCTCCCAGGAGTCTATATATACCAAGAACACAGAATTCAGAGTCCAAATGACCCCTCAAATCCCCATTTTAAAGGCTCTTAATCCCAAGCTCTAATTACCCAATTTGCACTGATTTTACCCCTATTTTCCATCATTAATCCGAACTTTAATCACGTATAAACGAGTTTAGAGTCCAAAAACCTTACCTCAAGGAAGAACTATCGAATCCCCTCTTCAAAAACCCTTCAAAAGCTTCAAACCCGGATAAAATATTGAGAAAGATGGCTAAAATTCGCGAATGCACGCTTTTATACTTTCTGCCCAGTGGTTCCGCACATGTGACCATTTACTTGCGCCTGCAGAACCGCACCTGCGGATCCCAGGTGCGCACCTGCAGAAAATCTTAAGGACCTCAACTTCCGCACCTGCGATCGACCTCCCGCACCTGCGGCCTCGCAGATGCGGCAATTACCTCGCACCTGCGGAAACTCCTTACTCTGCCCAAAATTCCGCTCCTGCGGCTCCCCTTCCGCAGCTGCGAAAACACCAGTAACAACAACATCAGCAATAGCAAAAACCATTCCAGCTCCCTGTTAACCACCTGAAACCATCCCGAGCCCCTCGGGACCCCAACCAAACATACCAACGCATCATATATGATCATTCAAACTTAGTCGAGCCTTCGAAACATTAACCACGACATCAAAACTCCAAAAACACATCGAATCAAGCCTATGAACTTTGAATTTTCTAAATTCTACCAATAATGCCGAAACTACCCAAAACAACTTCGATTGACCTGAAATTTTGCAGACATATCCAAAATGACATTACGAACCTGTTCCAACTGTCGGAATTCCATTCCGACCCCGATAGCCTATTTTCCACTGCCAACCGGAAATCGCCAAAAACTAACTTTCATAAATTCAAGCCTAATTCTACACCAGACATCACAAAAATATTTCAAACACACTCATAAGTCCCAAATCACCTAACAAAGCTATCCGAGCCATAAAATCCGCATTCCGAGGTCGTTTCCCTATAAGTCAACTCTCAGTTGACTTTTCCAACTCTAGGGCTACTTTTAGAAACTAAGTGTCTCAATTCCTCCTATAACCACTCTGAACCCGGACTAACCAACTCTAACACATCATGACCAGTCTAACTACAACAAGGCAGAAAGAATGAAAATAATACATGTTCCACGTAACGACCGACCGGGTCGTTACACATTATTTATAGATTTATATAGATATGCTTTGGAAGTAAGTTCTGAATTTATGTTATTAAGGTTTTTACAGCTTTGTGTGTCCTGACTAAAAAATTCAAATCTCTCTGCAAACACATCAAAATCACCTTCTGCTTATTCCGTTAGAAAGAAGACTGTTGCAGCAACAATATCTACAATAATTAGGTCCAAATTCTTTGTATATTTATACAGATATTCTTTTCAACTTAGTTATAAAGTTCTGTCGTTTTGCTTTTCGCAGTTTTGCACGCATTGAAAAAAAATTGATATCTCACTACTGTCATGTCGAAAACATGAACCGTTTGTGCCTTAAATAAATTACTTCTGGAAATACATAATATATGAAAGTTAGGTCCAGATTATTCGTATATTTGTACAGATATGCTATTGAATTCAATTGTAAATTTTAGTCTTTTAAACTTAGTTATGAAGTTCTGTCGTTTTGTTTTTCACAGCTTTGCACGCGTTGAAAAAAAAATTCATATCTCACTACTGTCATGTCGAAAATGCGAACCGTTTAAGCCCGTAAATAAATTATTTCTGGAAATACATAATATATGAAATTTAGGTCCATATTATTCGTATATTTTTATAGATACGCTATTGAATTCAATTGTAAATTTCTGGTTTTCCGCTTTTCAAAGCTTTGCGCGTCAAGACTAAAAAAATTATATCTGTCTACAGACACGTTGAAACCAGGATCCGCTTGTGCCATTGGAAAGAAGACTTCTGGAGCTACTTTAATACAAAGTTCAAGTCCAGATTGTTTGTAAGTTTATACATATACTCTTTTAAACTTAGTTATGAAGTTCTTTCGTTTTTCTTTTTACAGCTTTGCACGCGTTGAAAAAAAATTCATATCTCACTACTGTCATGTCGAAAACGTGAACCATTTGTGCCATTAAAAAAAGGACTTCTGGAACTACACAATATACAAAAATTAGGTCCAGATTCTTCGTATATTTGTACACATATGCTTTTGAATTCAATATAAATTTCAGGTTTTCTACTTTTCTCATATTTGCTTTTCCAAACTAAAAATAATATATCTCTCTGCAGACACGGTGAAACCACGATCCGCTTGTTCCGTTGGAAAGATGACTTTTGGAGCTACTACAAATACAAACTTCAAGTCCAGATTCTTCGTATATTTGTACATATACGCTTTTGAATTCAATTGTAAATTTCAAGTTTTCTGCTTTTCAGAGCTTTGTGCGTCCAGACTAAAAAAAATTGTATCTCTCTGCAAACACGTTGAAACCAGGATCCGCTTGTGTCGTTGGAAAGATGACTTCTAGAGCTACTATAAATACAAAGTTTAAGTCCAGATTCTTTGTAAGTTTATACATATACTCTTTTAAACTTAGTTATGAAGTTATGTCGTTTTGCTTTTCACATCTTTGCATGTGTTGAACAAAAAAATCATATCTCACTACTGTCATGTCGAAAACGCGAACCATTTGTGTCATTAAATTAATTACTTCTGGAACTACATAATATACGAAAGTTAGGTCCGGATTATTCGTATTTTTGTACAGATATGCTATTGAATTCAATTGTAAATTTCAGGTTTTCTGCTTTTCACAGCTTTGCGCGTCCAGAGTAAAAAATTATATATATCTGCAGACACGTTGAAACCAGGATCCGCTTATGCCGTTAGAAAGACGACTTCTGGAGCTACTATAAATACAAAGTTCAAGTCCATATTCTTTGTAAGTTTATATAGATACTCTTTTAAACTTAGTTATAAAGTTCTGTCGTTTTGCTTTTCACAGCTTTGCAAGCGTTGAAAAAAAAATTCATATATCACTACTGTCATGTCGAAAACGCGAATCGTTTGTGCCCTTAAATAAATTACTCTGGAACTACATAGTATATGAAAGTTAGGTCCAGCTTATTCATATATTTGTACATATATGCTATTGAATTCAATTGTAAATTTCAGGTTTTCTGCTTTTCAGAGCTTTGCGCGTCAAGACTAAAAAAATATATCTGTCTGGAAACACGTTTAAACCAGGACCCGCTTGTGCCATTGGAAAGACGACTTCTGGAGCTACTATAAATACAACATTCAAGTCCAGATTCTTCGTATATGTATAAATATGCTTTTGAATTCAGTTAAAATTTCAGGTATTCTGCTTTTTACAGCTTTGCGTGTCCTGAATAAAATCATTATATCTCTTTGCAGGCACGTTGAAACCACGATTCACTTTTGCCGTTGGAAAGATGACTTTTGCTGCTACAATATATACAAAATTCAAATCGAGATTATTTGTAAATTTATACATATTCTTTTGAACTTAGTTATTAATTTCTGGTTTTTTACACCTCTAAAAAAAATTATTTGTCTCTGAAAGTCGGATTTCATGTTGATATAACGAATACGATCTTAGCTGGGAAAAAGCAAAAGTTGATAAGTCATTAGATTCAATTATAGAGGAGTGCATCATTATGCGTCACAAAGAATGTACAAACATAATTGCTCTTTCCCATTACCTTATCTTTTTCAGTTTGATAACCTCTTGAAATTTTCTTGCATGTTTCTTGGAAATGAAATATTTTAGTGGAATACTCTTACTTTGTCGGTTTGTCCCTTTATTTATTGGATTTAATTAATTAATTATATACTTCTTTCGATCCATTTTAATTAATTTTTTAGTCTTTTTTTTTATGATCCACAATATTTTGATTTTTTTTATATCAAAAAGGAATTAACTTTTTTTGTTTCAAAGTTGATCTGGGAGTAAAGAGCTTAAGAATATTTGTTATATTTTCAATGAACAAATGAAAGTTATTATGATCAATTTTATTGTTAGGTAATGATAAAAGGTGGATTCGTTAATATGTGTAAAAACAATCAAAAATTAATTAAAGTAAACCCGGGAGTACTAACTTTGTTAATAATTTTCACATTAACTAATTATAGCAGATCACTTTATCAAATTTCTATGTTACTCCCTCCGGTCCACTTTAAGTAATTTTTTGACTGTTTTCACACATATTAGGGAATCCACCTTTTAGCGTTAATTAATAATATAATTGATCATATTAACCTTAATTTGTTACTTAAAAATAAAACAAATAATCCTAAACTCTTTAGTGCAAGGGTAAGCTTGAAAAAGAAATTAATATTTTCTTGATATTTAAAAAATTAAATATTATAGATCACAAAAAAAGTTAAGAAATCACTTAAGTGGACAGGAAGAGTACCTAATTAAGATTACTATCAACAATTACATATTATTTCAAGTTGTCTTAATTTGTTTTGTAGACAATGATTGCACAGAAGTTCAAGCTCTGTTCTCTTTTTAAGTCGCGCTGGGATCACAAAAGGCTTTTCGATAACTCACAACTGGACGTGGACTTTTACACAACTCTGATCTACTTTAACAGTGTGTTAAGTACATATGTGCTTATATAATATAATACTTCCTTATATCGTGATTTTTAAATAATTATCTCAAATTATTTGTTATTTTAAAATTTCAAAATATTTTCTTATTTTATTCTCAGTAGTAATTTATATATATACATATANCTTTAAAATAAATTTTACATAGGACAAAATCGTAATTAAATTACTCTCCCTAATATTTAAGAGTTTTACATCAACTAAATCATTATTTTCCTCGTACGTTTGCGACTTTGAAATCACATAAAACTTTTCATATTAAACCTTTTTTTTATTTAAACTATGTATGGAATTCTAATATCTTTTAAATTTTTATAAAATTGCAATTACCATGCGAAATAAGGAATACAAAACCTACTAAAAAAATTTGTTAAAGAAAGTTGTTGTCTAATATCCGTTTTAGTTCCAAATTCGTTGAACATACATTGACGGCAATTGTAAATAATAGGAAACTTAATAAAAAAAATTCCTAAAATATCACTCTCATTAAATAACAGAATCCTTTTACTCTTTGGAGTATTAAATGAGTTATTATGTTGCCTTAATTATTTGGTAATAAAAATTTTCTACTATTGCACAAGAAAAGTTTTTTTAAGGAAATTGACTAGGAGGACGATGCAGTGGGAAGCCATAATTATGGTTCCCTTGCACAAGGAAAGTTTTTCTATTTTTTAAAGAATTTCCCATCTCACGTAATTTACAAATTTAATACAGGTTACCGCTTACAAATTGTGATTTTTTAACGATTGAAAGATAAGATGTTATAGTTTATTTTTAACTCATAATAAGATGAACATTTGCATTCTTTATAATTATAAAATAAAAATAAAAAGTTAGATATTTTAGTTTTTATGAGTTATTCTAAACTTTTTTAAAAAATTTAACTTTTAATGTACTTTAAATTTTGCTATTTATTATTTTATAAATCAGAAAAAATTAAATATTCATGTGGTTTACGCCTCGCAAAATGTTATTAAAACAGGGAAAGTTATTACAAAAATAAAAGAAATTGAAAGAGAAGAAAGTGAAGTCCGCTCCTGAGGCCCACAGCTATAAGCCCGTCCAACTAAAAAAGGAAAAAGAAAAATGAACGTTGCCTTTTTTCCGGCCCCCGCTTTCTCCGTCACATTGAAATTTTAAATCAGATTTACTACATCCCTTGTTATTAGTCCCCAAATAAACAGTACCTGCCTTTTGCCCTCATCATCATATTCATACTATAATACTAAAATCTCATACTCACAAAATCTCTATTCAATTATTCTTTGATTCTTCCAAGTTATACCCTTTTGACGCCTCAACTCTTTTGTTTCAGTAATCTCTTTTTCTCTTATTTTCCTTTTTTTAAGTTTGTATTTTTTCACCACATGCGGATCTTGATTTAAATTGAGTGCATATACAGTCTTTTGTGTGTGTGTGTGTGTGTGAGTGTGTGAGTTCGGACAATTTTATATTTCTGCTTCAAGTTTTTAACATATATGCAATTCTCTTAATTACATGTAGGCATATGTGTTCTTTGTATCCTGCAACTGTGTTCTTGTGATTTTGTGGAGAAATTAGTTAAGAAATTTAATTAGAATTAAATTTGGATTTAACCCTCCAGGTGGGATTTTCCTTTTTTTTTTTAAAAGAAAAAATTTACTTGCCATAAATGGTTGTAGACTAATTATTTGTTTTTTTTTCCAGAAGGATTCGGAATAAATTTTGGTAACTTTAAATTGTTCTTGTGCTGTTTGATTGTGGGTATTTTTTATATATTCATCTCTAACAGTAACTTCAATGCTAAAAGAAGAAGAAGGTGATTTTGACAAGTAAAGACATTTAGCTTCTTGTCTTAAGGTTTATTGAAAAGGATTTATTCATCTTTTCTGTTTTATGTTATTTAGGATAAAATAAGGTTCAGTCCAATGTTGTTTCAATATCTCTGTAAACTCTGAATTAATCTTGCAGTATATTCTCTGAAATATAATGGATTTATGTGCAGTGTCCATACATAGAGATGAAGAAGTTCTTCTTTTTCCGAACATCATCTAATGATGTAAATAACATTCCTTCACAATCATCAGACAACATTGACAAATCAAAAAGCAAGAAGGAAGTTTTTTCTCCAAGTCTTAGAAGGAGCGTTTCATTGTCATCTGGATCCTTTTATGACAGTGGGTTAAGACACAGGAACTTCAAGGATCCGAGCAGATCTCCATCTCACAGTAAGAGAGTTCATCCTACGAAATCAGGTCGTGATCCATGCCGCCAGTATGTATCTCATTTTTTGTAGCTGATTTTTCACACTGATGTCTCAATTTGCATTTGCTTCTCCAAACTAATGACACATATTTTCATTACTTTTGTCAGTGGTCGTACTCGTACTCCTGAGAGGCAGCCCCCAGAGAATTTCTCTCAGACATGTGATACAGAAAATGGTTATTTCAGAAAACACTATGATCCTTTAGAGATCTCTTCTTATTGCTCCAGTAATGTATCTAGCAAAGTTTTAGATCTGTATATAGATGGAGAGCAAGAGCAGGAAAAAAGTGCCTCAGCTAACCACTATCCTACGGAAGATCATATCAAGATTGGATACGCCGGCAGACAGCTGCCACCAGGAGTTCACTATGCTGCTCCTGCTTCGCCACCCGATGTCAGGAAGCAGAGACCAATATCTCATTCTTTCAGAGAAACAAAAGCATCTAAACTATGTTATAAATCTGGAGAGATGGATAAGATTGGCTTTGAGCCTGAGTCTCCACGAAATATAGCAAAGAAAGTGGTTGAGAGACTCTCTCAGTCTCGGTCGATGGCGAAAATAAGTTCGGAAGATTTTGATGCTGATGGTCCAATTACTATTGAAGATATCTACAGTGGAAATTTAAGTAGATGTCCAAATGTATGTTGTGATGGTGTTTCCCAGAAGGGTAGTTCTGCAAATGAGTCTAATGGTAGGACGTATGAAGAGATTCAAGTCCTTTGCGAAAGAAACTATTTGGGGATGGAAGATGATTCAGATTCGGTATTACTGAGAAAACTTAAGGAAGCCGAGGATCGTGCTATGTTGCTCTCCGAAGAGCTTGAAGAGGGAAACTTTCTTCACGGCAGAGGCCTTAGTGTTCCAATGTTGATTCAGACTATTAGAAGCTTGACAGAGGAGAAGGTACAAAAGGCTTTTGAAATTTCAAGCATTTTACGGGATCAAGTTGCTGAAAGGGCTTCTGCTAAGGAAGAAACCAGACTACTAAAGGCAGAATTAGATTCACGTACACGAAGACTGGAGACAGAAAAGAATGAGTTACAATCAGCACTGGAAAAGGAGTTGGATAGAAGATCAAGCGAGTGGTCTCTAAAACTTGAGAAATACCAAGTTGGAGAACATAAACTTCGTGAAAGGGTGAGGGAGATTGCAGAGCAGAATGTTTCTCTGCAAAGGGAAGTCTCTTCGCTTAATGAGAAGGAGGTCGATAATAGAAGCAAGATATCATTTTCAGAAAAACAACTTGAAGAATTGACTAAAAGAATAGAGGAAGTGTCAAAGGAGAATCAAAATTTACAGCAGCAGCTTTCTCAGTTACAAGAGGAATACCGTGTAGCTCAAGATGATCGAGATTATGTCCGTGAAAACTACGAGGAAAAGGTTATAGAATGCGAGGACCTGAACAGATCTATCGCTAGATTGCAAAGGACTTGCAGTGAACAAGAGAAGACAATCGATGGTCTACGAGGATTTTGTGAGGATGTTGGCAAGAAGAGTCCAGCAAACTACGACAACCAGTTGGAGAAGTTGCAAGTAGAGCAAATAAGATTGGTAGGTATAGAGCGTGCTCTAAGGAAAGAGGTGGAGTCTTGTAGGCTTCAAATTGATTCTCTACGCCATGAAAACATTTGCTTATTGAATCGTTTAAGAGGCAACGGAAAGGAGGGTGGGTTCTCAACATGTAGGCTTGATCAGGAATTGTGCAATCGAGTTTGCTGCTTGCAAAATCAGGGGCTCAATTTGCTTAAGGAGAGCAGCCAGCTTTGTGGAAAGCTAATGGAGTACACAAAAGCGAATGCCAGACAAAGTGGTGGGGGAATTGACAGTCAATTTTTAATTGAAAGCACTGCAAAAATCCAGGGTCTTAAGAGGGGAATTGAGACTTTGACTAGCAGTTTGCAGACAGTGTCATCTGTGATAAATGAGAAGTCCAACCCAGTGCATTCAGATTCTCAGCCATCTGTAAGTTGGTGCTATTATTTCACAAGCTGCTAATCATGCTCATGTGTTGGTTTATTAATCTTGGTAGCTCTTTGTTTGGTTTTGTTTTAGGAAATGAAGCAATTAGAGCTCAAATCAGAGACTTTGCTGACAACTGTGTTAAGGGAAAAGCTTTATTCCAAAGAAATGGATATAGAGCAACTTCAGGCTGAGCTGGCAGCAGCAGTTAGAGGTAAAGACATCCTCAAATGTGAAGTGCAAAATGCGCTGGATACTCTTTCTTGTGCCAAACACGAGATGAATGATCTCGAGCTTCAGGTAAGCAGGCAGTATTAAGAAAAGGAATTTTTTTTGGATCTTTTGTTTGCATGTTACTTTCTCTGCATTGTGGTTATTCATGATTTTTTATGGTTGATTCTGGCAGATGATAAAGAAGGATGACAATATGAATCAGCTCCAGAATAAATTGCAAGAATGTATGAAGGAACTTAGCGTCGTAAAGGGGATACTAACACAAGTATCTTTTAATTGTGAATCTGTGTTCAAGACAATGAATTGTATTTTTCTTTTGTTTACCTTCATTTGGTTTTGTAAAGTATTTGGCTGCCTTTTTCTGGAATAGTAGTTGCCAAATTAAAGNGCTTAGCGTCGTAAAGGGGATACTACCACAAGTATCTCAGGAGAGAGATGCAATGTGGGAGGAAGTTAAGAACTGCAGTGAGAAGAACATGTTGTTGAACTCTGAGATCAGTATGTTGAAAAAGAAGGTAGAAGATCTCGACGAAGACATTCTTTTGAAAGAGGGTGAAATCACAATCTTGAAGGACTCGATGAGCAAACCTTTCAACCTTCTTTCAAGTCATGAATTGCTGTTTTGAGTGATTGATGGCCAAATAAAGGATTTTGTTCATTAACTAGTGTTCATACTTGTCGTATACTTTCTGGTTTTACTCTGGCATCTTTGCTCGAACTTCTTTCAAGTCATGATTCTGGTTTTTCTTGTTGGATACTTGTTAAATAGAAAGTCTGCTTTGAATCCTCAATTCAATTGTAAACATTTCTTTTACTTGTGAATCTGTGTTCAAGACAATGAATTGTATTTTTCTTTTCATTTGGTTTTGTAAAGTATTTGGCTGCCTTTTTCTGGAATAATAGTTGCCATAGGAACATTAGATTGCTTATACCACTTGCTGTTGAAACTCCAAAAGAAACTGTGAAATGCTCCTTTGGACGAGTCATATAGTACATGATTTTGTGTTTGTTAGAGGTCGTTGTTACAGATATCCATAGAAGTGTTATATTTTTTTGAATCCGTAGACAGTGGACAATACATTGGATCAACTATTAAGAAAAAAAACTAAAATCAATAAAATGATTGATAATCTCCATTAATCCAGGAAATTCACGTGTCCTGCAACAAATTGTCTTCAAAATTTTGTATAATTCTTTACAACTATATATTTTCAGTCTTTCTTTAAATACCAGCTCGCTGAGATTTTTTTGGCAAATATTTATCACGTACCAAATTTCCATTAATATATTTATTATATAATTGACGCCTATTTGATTGATTGGTTTAAATGTAGACCACTTCGGCGGACTTCAATTTTACCATAAGATGGAGATTTGGTGACCACTTAACCATGCACTTCCCTGGTTACGTAGTAAACGCATTTGCTTGATGTAGATTTGCTTAGATTATGATACAAGTGAAAGAACGCTAAAAATTTCTTTACAGAGGTGCACAGAAAGGAAAAATAAATTACTCCCTCCATTCACTTTTACTTGGCACGTTTTTACTTTTCACGTCCTTTAAATAATAATAAATGAACTTATGAATATTTTATTGTATTTGAGAAAATGATTTGAAATGAGTAATAAACACTGTGGGTATAACAGGAAAAAAAAATTTTGTTTCTCTTGATATGCGTAAAGTGACAATTAAAAATGAAAATCTATTTTTAACATACATACCAAGTAAAAGTGAACGGATGGAGTAATAAAAGGGAATTTTTCACAAATCACTATTGTTTAGTGGTTATTAGCTAGTTGTAGCTCCCATTTAATATATTACTTCCTATAGCTATGTTTTCAGTTTTTTAATAATTTATTCGATGTATTTAAACTACTGTATTCGTGCATACAATAGCAAAAGTCGGCGCAAAACATGGGGCTACAGCTGGATAGACGAATGTATGTGGGTGTATGTCGGATTCGACTGTATGTCGTAACGTAAACTGCGCAATTTCAGGCCTGGACAGATTTTTTTTAATGGAAAGTGTATAAATAAACATAATAGACTCATAATATAACTCAACTAACCCAATTACATCACCCATAATCGTTTTCTTACGCCAAATCTGTTTCTTCCCTTTTCTGTTTTTTTTTTCCGTGTGCTTCTTTGTTCAACAGATAAACCAGAGAATTCATGATCTATTAAATAAAACAGAGATCATATACCAACTATATATTTAGTTGGTGTATTAAATCTGAATATATAATACAATACGACTATTATATTAATTCATGATCTATGAATACAATCTGAATAAACACTTGGTATATGATCTCTGAATATTAAATATATGTATTCGAATACATATGAATACAGATGAATACAATCTGTTATATACATACGATATGATTGTATTGTAAAAAGATGTAATATTTCATTCATCAGAACTGATTTTTTTTTTTTTGGAATACATATAAATACAACTAAATACAAAACGACATTTTGTACCAAGGATTGTATATGATCTCTGAATATAAAATACATGTATTCAAATATCCTGTTGAAATACATATGAATACAACTTGTTAAATTAATATGAATGCAACCTGTTGTATTCATATAAATGCAAGATGTTGAATACAGATTAATACAATATGTTGAATACATATGAATACATCTGGATACATATTAATACAATCTGTTATACACATATGAAGGTCTAAATATGTATTGTATAAAGGTCTCATAAACTCCTAATATATGTAAATACATCTAAATATATATGAAGACAACCTGTAAAATACATATGAATAAAACCTGTGAAAAATACGCGAAAATAACCTGGTGAATACAGATAAATACAACCTAATGGATATAGATAAATACAACCTAATTAATATTTCATTCATCAGAACTTATTCTTTTTTTTTAATACATATAAATACAACTAAATACAAAACGAGAGATTGTATATGATCTATGAATATTAAATACATGTATTCAAATATCCTGTTGAAATACATATGAATACGGCCTGTTAAATTAATATGAATGCAACCTGTTGTATTCATATGGATGCAAAATGTTGAATACAGATTAATACAATATGCTGAATACACATAAATACATATTAATACAATCTGTTATACACATATGAAGGTCTAAATATGTATTGTATAAAGGTCTCATAGACTCAGCCCCCAGCTCTGTCGTCTTTGCTCAAGAACAACTCTAATGTCGTCTCGTCAAAAGGATCACGATTCTGACTCGAACTCTCAACCCTTAAAAATCCTGAATCTCATTGTTAAAACTCAACCTGTACAGTAGACGAGCAAAAATCATGGCAAGACGTTGCATATCGTTTTGGAGGATGCTTCTCTCTACCGCTAGACCATCAACAGTCAATTCCTCTCCAAGTGTCCAATCCATTCTCAGTCAGCGCCTTCAATCTCGCCGCAATGGAGATGGCGTGTATGAAATTAGAGTGGTGATTGAGAATGGGGAAGAGCTAGGCGATGTGGATGAGAGAGATTTTTGAGTTGCAGAATCGTAGTTTCTGGCAATGGGGGAAGAGAATGGCGTGTATCAAATTAGAGAGAGATAGAACATGGGAGTGAGAAGTTCACATCAAATACGGTAATTGTGTGAGAAAAAATCTAAAAAAGGAGAAAAAAATAACAAATAGTGTATATGGTGGCTTAAGGGTAGGAGGTAACCATAAATAGAATTTTTGCTATAAACATTAAAAGGTAGCTATAGAGTATAATTTTTTTAAATAGCTTTTGTTTCAAATAAATAAGGTGTTAACTTTTGCTATAGGAGGTAAAAATTCCACAAAAAAAAGTGCTTTGGGCCATTTTGGGGCCACATTTTTATATCGTTGCTAATAAGGCGCTGTTTGAGATGCTGAATTTCTCTTCTATCTTCCGATGTTAAGGTTGATATAACTTGGAGACAAGCCCCGCCACAGCTATTATACAGCTAGAATAATAAGAGAGGATAGTTTTTCATATTTTCATGGCCAGAATTACCCTGTACATGCGCTAGTGGGATACAACAGTTACCCGATGAGAAATAGTCGAGATACATACAAGCTGGCTCAGACACCGCCATTATGAAAATAAAATAAATTAAATATTCATATTTACTCATGTTATAGTCAAACCAACGGGCCATTTTGGCTGGAGCTTTTGTCAAAGTTCGGTTTCTCAAATGTATAAATTCGGCAAATGTTAATTTGCAGAGTTTAAAATGCTTTTGAACATATCAATTTGATAAGTGGGGGTTTTTCTTTCTTTTCCCCTCCAAACAAAATAACAAAAGAGACTCTATGACCCTATCATACATGCCTAGTTTCTATATACTACCAGCTTAGCAAGTATTTTTCATTTTTCCCTCGAGTACGTATTAGGAGGACAGGATCTACGGTCAGTACTGCCATAGTTGTTATGCCCCTAATGGCGAGCATGAAGATAAATGAAAAGGAAGGACAACTTTAATTCATAATGCATACATGAAAAGCTTCAGCATTAGTAGCTGCTACTGGTAGACAAGGGATATTACGTCTAATGTACATGTACATATGTTATGAACCACATGACCAGTGCTCCCTGTAAGCAGCTTACATGAACGGACCAGAGTTTGGCGGCAATATTTGGTTGAATACAACTATAGAATGACATACCCGCTAACTCATGGATGCTGATTCCAGAATTCAGCAGGCTTGCGATGCTGAAAAAGGAAAGGATTTGAAGCTATGTGAAAGGAAGAATAACGAATTACTCGTGTTTTAATGACAAACAATGAGTTGTTATATACATGCACAAATAGAGATGAAAACGGGAAACTCCAAATTGAACAATTAAAGTTAATGAAGCTTATTAGCATTCACTAGAACTTATTACAGAATCAAGTCCAAAAGAAACACAGATAAATATATTGCAAAAGAAGAAAACACCTTGTATTTCTGCAAATGAATGAAAACAAATATCAATACCTGATATACAGTAGCAGACTTTTCTTACCTTAGACACTGGCATCTTTGCTCGGACTGAATCTATTAATGAGAAGTCAATATCTGCAACAGTAATACCTGTTGACGACCGATCTGAAGCAGAAACAAAATGAATTTGTCAATGGAGTACACTTGATTCTCTGACTGTTGTGAACAAACGTGTTAAGGAAAAGCATGTCATTAAAGAAAGAAGGCATAAGATGGATTTGCCAGCTTAGTACTTATATCACCATGAAAAAGAAAAAGGAATTTTCCTTTTCAAAATACTAAGGTGGATATGTTGGAGCTACAGTCAAACTATACAGCATTGAGAAGTCTACTCAACAAGAGAACTTGGTAATCTAACTCCAGTGCATTGTCCATTCGTCATTCCTCATATAAGACCGTTTAGCCAAAACAAATCCGGGAGTTCAATTATGCACTCCATTTGTCAGCCAAAAAAGGCAGTGGCCACCAGCGTTCATGCGTAGTATCCATCAATGTTGTTAACCTAGGCAAACCTTCCACACACCATTTTGCTATGAAGCAAAAAACTTAATGAGGTTCCCTGGTCACTCCATTAGACTTCCAGAACTTGTAACCATAGGCACTAAAAGCTTCACATTAAAAAGACAAAAGAGAAGCTAGACTTCGAAGAGGAGGCAGGGAGGACATGGGCAAAGAAATACAAAGAAGAAAAAGTTTCAAAATTACAAGTCATAAAAAAAGAAGTTTCAAAATTACATGTGACAGGTATTAATCCTATAACACCGATAACAAAGTTAACAAAATACTTGAAGCGACTATCTAAAAGAAATGGTCCGTGAATATAATAAAAATTTCCAAAAAAGTCCAAGTGGTGAAGCCAAAACCATCAGCAAGAACTTGATAATAAGTTAACTTTCCCTTTTGCTCTCAAAGGGCCAGTCTCTTGCTCGTGGGATAAAATGTGTCCATAGATTAAACAGAAATTGCCTTAGCTCTTGGTGACGCTTTGCCTCGTGAAATAAAAAGGACGGATTTGAGTTGAAGTTGCAAAAAAAAAAATGCTCCCAGGCACTCTTCCCAAGGATCTTCTCTTTCCTACTTCCTACGATTGCAGAATATCTTTTCCGGCGTACTTTCTCACCGGAATCAAACTCTTCTTTCTGCTAAATCAGTAATCACCCACTGTGATTACTACCAAACTTTCTCTTCTTTCTTCTTAATCAGTAACCACCCTCTGGGATTACTACCAAACCTCCTCTTCCTTCTCACATAATCAAAGCTGTTGTTTAGAGCTAATATGGGAGAAAACAGGATATATTTCAATGCCGGCTTCAAATCTTTCTATATCACCAGATGGAATTCCAACAAAGACACATGGTTTGTATGGGTGGAGAGAAGTCGTAACATGATGAGACGCTCCATGGGTAAAAAGACAATGGAATGGTTATGTTTCGTACTTAAAGAAGCCTCGAAAGACCAGAAGAACCCAAGTGAGGAGATGGAAGAATAAGGAACTATCGGACAGAATTTTTCTGTACTAGGAAATTTAATGCCCACGGAGGGTACATGACTATCTTGTCTTTAAAGGGAGAGGAAAGGTCAGTTATTATTATCCTAGAATTGGTCTTGAATGCAGGTTGGAAAGACATTGCATTTAAGATAGAGAGATTCATTTATTATGGTCCCAAGTTGAGTGAAAAAATACCTCCCAGATACACGGTGGGAAACTACCCTTATGCCAAAGCAGTTAAGGAGAGTAAATGGCAATCCAATACCCTTAGAGAGGCAGTCATCAATTCAAATAAAGGGGACATTGCTATTCTGGAACCACATGGAATTGAGGAAACTGGTCTACTCAAAAGATACATTATTGGGTACCTTGGGAAGGATATTACAGAGCGACCCACGTAAGCAAACATAAGGAGATGGGCTGTTGCTTCTTGGAACAAAGCCTTTGGGGTCAACATGTACGAGATGACTGGTAACATGTTTCTATTCGAATTTCCGAATAGATATATGGCTGAGCAGGTTTTGCAAACTGAATGGAGATGAAAAAAGTTCAAGTTCCATTTGAAATGGTGGAACTACACTGCTGGACGCATATCAATATCTCAAAAAGTGGAAACCTGCTGGATTAGAGCCATGGGGATTCCCCTTCATCTGTGGTCACAAAAGATCTTCAAATAAATAGGAGATCTTTGTGGGGGATGGATTGCTACTGAAGAAGAAACTGATCTCAAAAATCATCTCAAGTGGGCCAGAATCCAAGTTGCTGGTGATGGCAAGAAAATTCCCAGGGAAATTGTGATTGAAAGAGAAGGGATCAGGTATTTCATCCCAATCTGGGCTGAAAAACAAGTAAGATTTGAGAGGATAGAATCGGAAGCCCTAGCCTGTGCCGGAGAAGAAACAGAGAAAGACTCAAAACTCACAAGTGACAAGTGGACAAAGGAGCCCTATGAGAAACCAACGGTTAAAGGCAGTCATAAAGCTGTAATTATGATGGGGAAGCACGTGGGGTGTACTTTAATGCATGAGAAGAGTAAAAGAGAGGCACGTGTGCAGCACATGCAAGGCCCAAGCTTTATCTCAGCAGATCTGGGCCTAAATAGTACAAATACAGTTCTGAGAATTAATGGACCTGATCCAGCGGCCCAGGTCATTTTTAATGACATTACAAGGGAGCCCAATGAAGGAAAGAGAATGACACCTTAGGTAGAGGAACTGGGCAGCGTCTCCGGTTCGAAATTTCAGGAAATAAACGAAGGAAATCCATCTCTCGTTGCAACCCAAGAAATTATGGCACATGCAACAACAACTGGGGTCTGCGAACAGTCTGAAGGCAACGAAGAGGCAGGAAAATTGGGACAGAATGCAGGGGAGCACTCTGCTCACATGGAAATAGGGGCAGATCAGGCAGATAGCAGGCTAGTGGTCCAAAATCAACAAACTCTTCTCAATTCTGAACATAACTGGGAAGTGGAGGAGGTTACTCCTCTCTCAATTCAACATCAAAATTCAGTAATGGATAAGGAGATGGACGCGACACTATGGGTTCATCAGAGCATGATTAAATTGGAGAAAATGTTCGGAGTAGATTTTCTTGGCCACGAAGAAGAAGCACTGGAGCTGATGTTGCAAATTGACAGTTGTAGACAAGTTAGAAGAGCGGAGACAGAGGTGGAAGTGAAGAAACAAAGATTCGAAGGCTCACCAGAATTAAAAGGTCTAGCTTCCTTTGATGTCAAATTCAAGAGTGATAGGAAAAGAAATAGGGGGAAAGACCTTTCCATTATCGCAATATGAAGATCAAACTAATATCATGAAATGTTAGGGGATTAAATGACAAGAAGAAAAGGGAGATCATAAAGAGTCAAATAAGCAACTGGAAGGCAGACATTATTTGTATGCAGCAAACAAAACTGGAGGGGGATATCAAGGGATTTGTTAGTCAAATTTGGGGTGGGAGATGGGTGAGGTATGCATGTCTCGAAGCTAGTGGCACTAGAGGGGGAATTTTATTATTATGGGACTGTAGAGTGTGGGAAGGGGAGGTGTTACAGACTGGGGCATATACACTGACATGTAAGTTCGAGGCTCTATTACAGAAATTTCAATGTCATATAACAGGAGTATATGCTCCAAATAGCAGAATTGAAAGAAAAACAGTATGGCAGGAACTTGGTGCAGTGAGGGATCTGTTGAATGGCCCTTGGGCAGTTTGTGGTGACTTCAATGTCACAAGGTTTCCCACTGAAAAAAGGGACTGCCTTAGGAGGTCCAAGGAGATGGTGGAATTCTCGGATTTCATTGAAGACATGGAGTTGATAGACCTTCATCTTGAAGGAGGTTCCTACACCTGGTTCAAAGGGGATAATCATACAACTGCCTCTAGAATTGACAGGTTCCTAATTTCAGAAGAATGGGATAATAGCTTCAGAAACATCAAGCAAACAATCCAGCAAAGGTTGATCTCAGATCATACCCCCGTGGCCCTTTGCTGTGGTGTTTGGGAGCAAGCCAAATCATACTTTAAGTTTGAAAATTGGTGGCTGAATTCCGAAGGTTTTGAAGACAGAATCAGGAACTGGTGGACAACTTTTGAACTCTCAGGTAGACCAGACTACATTTTAGCTTGCAAACTAAAAGCCCTCAAAGGCAAGCTACAAGAATGGAGCAGAAGCTGTAAAGGAAATCTGGGAATGCAAAAATCTAAAATGTTGAGTCAATTGACAGAATTTGATACAATACAGCAAGAAAGAGCCCTGACAGAGAGGGAGTCAGTAAGGAAGGCAGCTGCCCTCATGGATCTTGAGGAGCACCTCAAAAATGAAGAAAGTGCATGGAGACAGAAATCTAGGTCCTTGTGGCTCAAAGAAGGGGATAGAAATACAAAGTTTTTTCATCGCACTGCCAATGCACACAAGAGGTTCAATAATATTGATCAACTGGTGATTCAAGATGAAACAGTGGAGGAGCCAAGCAGAATAAAGAATGAGATTATTGAATTCTACAAGAAGTTATATACAGAACCTGAAGAGTGGAGACCTACAGACAATTTTGACAACTGCCCCACTATCTCAGAATTGGAGAAGGAATTTCTACAAAGCAATTTTGAGGAGCAAGAAGTCCTGAGCTGTCTGAAGAAGTGTGCAAGCGACAAGGCCCCAGGCCCTGATGGTTACACAATGGGTTTTTACATTAAGTGTTGGGATATTCTGAAGCACGACACACGAAGGCTTTCAACAATTTTCATTCTCAAGAGATGTTTGAGAAGACCTTCAATGCAACTTACATAGCACTGATTCCGAAGAAGACAAGTGCTAAGGAACTGAGAGATTTCAAGCCAATCAGCCTGATAGGGAGTTTCTACAAGCTGCTATCAAAAGTTTTGACTGAAAGATTGAAGAGGGCGGTAGACAAACTAGTAGATGCTCAACAGATGGCTTTCATCAAAGGAAGACAAATAATGGATTAGGGGTGTGCATTCGATTTATCGATTCGATTTTGACCCTTATCGATAATTACGTGTCAATTATCGATTTATACATATGCTTATCGTTATCGTTTCAATAAGGTTTCGATTTCGATTTATCGATATTTGGGCTTATCGATTCGGTTATCGATTACACCAATAAGAAAATTTGATGTTCCTTAAGTATCAGAATAACTTAAGATAATCATAGTAACAATTGTTCCTTCTTCAGATGCCGGTTTCTACAAAGCATTCAAGCTTTTTTAGGCTCATTTTATTCTGTACCAAATCCATGTCGTATGATTCTTTCATATATGTTTGATATAGACTTATATCTAATCCTAGGAAACAATTTGCATACATACCTAGTATGTTTAAATTAAATGCCGCTATTGAAAAAATTGAACGTAACCACATTTAAGGAGGAAATGAAGGAAGAATTCTTGAATAAATAGCAAAATAGTAACCAGTAGACAGAGAAGCTCGGAGAATCCTATATAAGGCTGCTATTACACTAAAGAATTTTTGCTCTCTCTTTTACGTTTTTTTCCTTTGCTTGACTGTTCATTTGACCAAAAAAGTGTCAGCACACTAAAAACAAACAGAACAAGTTACAAATGCTTTTACAACAATCAGAAGTCACCAACCTGCTACCAACTGATAACAAACAATCTCAAATAAACTGGACATGCTGTCAAACCCTTTAGTGACAGGCTAAAGCCACAGAATCAAACAATCTCAAATAATTTTAATACACCTGCAATCAGAATGTTAAGCGCAGAACTGTTCTTATGAAAATTATGCTGGATGAACATTGAACACAATAGAGATTAGAGCGTGCAATTGGACCGGCAGAGAACCCATTTGGAGATAGAGAATTACCAGATCTGTTGGAGAAACCGAGAAAGGAGGAATTTTGAGTGAAGAAAATTTGAGGCTTCAGCTCTAAAGGGGCATAACAGAACATTTCTGCCAAAAATGTTGAGGCTTGAGCAGAGCTTGACTCTTGAGGAACTTCAGATTCTGAACTGAAGCAGAAGCGGCTCGCCGGCGCCTCAACTGAACGGGTGAAGTCGTGACTTGTGAAGAGGAAATAATAGGGTAGGGGAAAATCTTGAGGAACTTCAGAAGGCAGAAGCGGCGTGAAGTCGTGAAGACCGAAGAGGAAATAATAGGGTAGGGGAAATTAGGAAATAATAAGGGTAGAGGAAAATGGAAATAATAAGTTAGGGTAAAGGAAAGGTTATATAGAATAAGGGTATAGTTGTCTTTTTAGTATATCTTATCGGTTTATCAATAAACCGATAACCGAAGTGGACAAAATCGAAATCAAAATCGATAACTCGATAAGAAAATTTTCGAAATCGAAATCGGAATCGATAAATCGATAAACCGATAACAAATAATCGATTCGATTTATCGATAAACTGATTCGAATGCACACCCCTATAATGGATGCAGTGTTGATTGCCAATGAAGCAGTGGACTCAAGAATCAAAAAGAAAAAACCAGGAATTCTCTGCAAACTAGACATAGAGAAGGCCTATGATCATATCAACTGGAGTTTTTGCTTAAAATGCTAGAACATATGGGTTTTGGGCAGAAATGGATCAAGTGATGAAACTGTCAGATTTTCCATCCTCATAAATGGATCTCCTGAAGGTTCCTTCCCTGCCAATAGAGGTCTAAGGCAAGGTGATCCTTTATCTCCCTTCCTACTCATCATAGCCATGGAAGGTCTAAACAAAATGGTTAAGACAGCAAATATCAATAGATGGGTCAAAGGCTTTGAGGTGGACAGGAATGGTGCTAATAGTCTAGAGATCACATATCTTCAATATGCTGATGACACTCTAGTCTTATGTGATGCTGAAGAGGAGCAACTGAGATATCTAAGGATCATTCTGGTTTTGTTTGAAGGAATCTCAGGACTTCACATCAACTGGAGAAAGAGCCATATTTACCCCATCAATGAAGTCCAAAATATGGAGCAACTGTCACTGGTACTGGGAGGGGAAGTAGGGTCTCTACCTACCATCTACCTGGGGATGCCTCTAGGTGCAAGATCTAAATCCAAAGAGATTTGGAATTCAGTCATTGAAAAATGTGAGAAGAAGCTGTCAAGATGGAAAGCACAATATTTATCAATGGGGGGTAGGCTAGTCCTAATCAACTCAGTTTTAGATTCACTTCCCACTTACATGATGACTTATAATTCCAACTCAGTTGGAATTATACAGAGATTGGACAAATTAAGAAGATCCTTCCTTTGGCAAGGGAACAAGGAGAAAAAGGCTTTCCATTTGGTCAAATGGAAATCCATCACAGTAATGAAAAGGCAAGGTGGTCTGGGAATCAGAAACTTGAAGAATCAAAGCAAGGCTCTCAAAATGCAATGGCTATGGAGGTATTCTCAAGAACCCCAAACCTTATGGAGCAAAGTGATCAAAGCAAAGTATGGGAGGAAAATAACTGGGTGTCAAAGGAAGTTAGGGCAACATATGGAGTCAGTGTGTGGAGATCCATCAGGGAACTTTGGCCTACAATGAAGAATCATACTTTCATAAGAGTGAACAATGGAAGGAAAACCTCTTTCTGGAATGACAACTGGTTGGGGCATGGATGCCTGAAGGAACTCTACCCTGATATGTTTGGTTCGGCACAAGATCAACAAAAGACAGCAGCTGAGATGTGGAGTTCTCAAGGCTGGGAAATAATTCTTAGAAGACAGCTGAATGACTGGGAGATAGCAAGATTAACTGATCTTTATAATAAGTTGGAGACATTCACAGAGTACACAGGAAGGGATGGACTCACTATGGTGGAAGAGGCATGACAGAGGGGTCTATCAAGTGAAGGCAGCATACAAGATTTTGAATCAAAATAACCCACAGATAAGAGATTGGCCATGGAAGCATATATGGAAAATCAAGATTCCTAATAAGGTAGCTTGTTTCACTTGGCTACTAGCAAAGGAGGCAGTCTTAACGCAGGAAAATCTCATAAAGGGAGAAATCTCCTTGTGCTCAAGATGTTTTCTATGTGGGGAAAGTGTTGAGACAGTTAACCATCTATTTCTACACTGCATTATAACAGACCAACTATGGAAAATCTTTATTAACCTTAGGGGCATTTCATGGGCAATGCCCCACAGGATCAAGGAATTTCTTTTTAGTTGGGAAGAAGCTGGAGCAGAAGCAACCAACAGAGATAGATGGAGGACTGTCCCAGCATGCATCCGGTGGACGGTTTGGAAGGAAAGGAATGCTAGATGTTTTGAAGACAGAAGTAACTCAGTGCAGAAGATCAAACTCAATTGTATTCTTCTTTTTTGTTTTTGGTGTAAACAGTTTTACATAGAAGATACATTGTCAATCATTGACATATTAGGATCCTGCTAGGATTGCACACTAGCATATCTAGTTAGCACTTTACCTGTAAATATGGTTTTCAGTACAACCTATGTACTGATTTTATAATATATACAAATGTTATCATTCAAAAGATTAAACAGAACAAAGAATTACAAGAAATGAGTACCTAAATAGTGAATGGATAAAACGTTACCTGACAACCGACCAACTATTGTTCCCCATGGATCAATTATTAAGGTATCTCCATAGCTTTCCCTTTTTTCATTATGCTTCCCTGCTTGAGCAGCAGCTATGACCTGTTAAGGTGTTAATCATAACTATCCACACTGGATACAAGGCGAAGTAGGCAAAAAAAATCATCAAAAAGAGAGATTAATAACAAATAAGAATTAACTCTAAGGGAGTTACTGTTCGGCCATTAGGGAAGAAGGTTATGAACATCATAAATCATAGAAGTATTGCTTTTGGAATATCTGATCATTTAACTACATCTAATGCATCACTGTCATCCCATACCAAAGAGCTTTAACCTCTTTACTACAATCATATTCTAAAGTGGATGGCAAATAAACTTCCACCTTCTAAGGAAGGACAAACACTACCAATAAATGTAGAAAACAGCTAGTGCAAAAATTAGTAAAGTGACATTACTGCTTTTTTTACGCACAATTCACCAATTGGAAGAATGCTTTTCAAGACTACAAAGGACTATGAGTATTCAAGCTAACGTGAACATCAGATCATGCAAAATCTCATCATTTCGATTTGTTTTGGCTTTTCTGAATGAAAATTACAACAAGCTCTAGGAAGTTGTGCTTGCATGAAATGAGTGACAAACTTTCCAACTGAACAAGACAAAAACTTGCTGAACTTCAAAAGATCTGAAAATGGTATACTCCAAAGGTGAGTAAAGAATAAGCTTCTAACACTTAGTGCTGCATAGATAGTAAAGAAAATTGAAAGTTCAGAGCCCCCCTACCCATCTAAATGATAATGGGAGAATTATCATTTAGAGAAACTGTCTTCCCGCAAGAAAAAAAAAGAGGAGAAAAGAGAACTGCTTCTGACAACACAGGCTTTCAGAACTCCTGGTTTTACACAATTTTAAAAATTAAAAGTTCCCCTTAAGTCCTTAATAGAGAGCCAAAGTAAGGCAGCTGAGAATCCTGCAGCCTGCCATAGAAGCAGGATTTAAACTAGCTGTCCATCAACATGAAACTGGTTAGATCACCATCAGACATATTAATGTTAAGCCTAGTAAGTGCTGAGGGGTGATAAGCTACAAAGCAAATGCTAAGTCCATTTACTGCGCTAAAGCGTAGCACTTATCAAAAAATTATAAAATTAGTCAGAGAATTCCTAAGAACTACCCGCATCATTAGAGTAGAAAAGAATGGTAAATATAGCAATTTAGAGATGAGAACTAGAGACTCTTTTCTCAAGAAGCATTCTAATAGAAATGCCAACAAGTCGACAACCACAGTAAGACAAAAGAAGAAAAGGTTTTTTAATAAGGCAATAATTAATTGATGTTGTGGGATTAAACCAAAGTAGTATTCAACAAGTTGAGAGCCTACACCAAAATATTGTTCTATACAAATATAAAATCTTTTTTTCCGATATCTGAGAAATCCGCTATTTCCAGCTTCAAAACGTGGATGTTGATGGGCCCGCCCCTCTACCATTATCTATTTAAATACCAGAATTGATTCATCAGCTAAAATTCGAACTCATGAAACGCGTTAACCACACATCCACAGTCGTACAACTCTGACCGTTGAACCAAACTGTGGAGTCCTAGATACATGAAATTTATACGAACAAGACCTTACGGTACCAAATACGAACTAGAAACAAAAACTAGCCTTTATCTATACAAAATTTTTAAACAAAACCAGGCATATATCTATACAAATTTATTCTCTGACCCCTCAAAGGCTCTCCTTTCCCTTAAAAGTATCCACATAAGAGCCAAAGGAGTTACATATATACACTTCGATTTTTCTTCCTTCTCCTGAAAGCCCAACCGAACATCACATCGACACTGCACATTGTATCTTGAACAGATTTAGCACGTCTACCATAGTTGACTTGCAACCTCACAATTTATTAATAGGGAATCCATGTCTCCCCGGAATGTTTGTTCACATAGAACTAGCTGACGTATGTTATCTTACTTATCAAATTTTCAGCTATGAGAATGTCCCCCCTTGCATCCAACCAAGTGAAAAAACATAATGAAGAAACAAAGCCCCTTGAATTTCCCCTCTGAATATTAGACTCCTTTCTTTGATGACTTTAATCTTTATCCAAGAAATTTCTAACTAACGCTCTCATGAGAAATGTTAAAATTGAAATTCAAAGCATTGTTCTCTGGACAACTTTAACATCCACCATCATGAAATCAAAGTAGCATCTAAAGCCTGCGTGTTCCCAACAAATTCACTTTGGCTCAGAGATTGTCCCCATTCAAGACAGTAC
Organism: Nicotiana knightiana; assembly: GCA_005239525.1. Taxonomy (NCBI): domain Eukaryota; kingdom Viridiplantae; phylum Streptophyta; class Magnoliopsida; order Solanales; family Solanaceae; genus Nicotiana; species Nicotiana knightiana. The sequence continues at coordinate 26,876 of ML390869.1, forward strand.
CTGATCCTACGAAGGAGACTATGGACAAATTTTGTAAACAGATTCGGCTTCTTGTATTCTTTAAGAGGCACTTCACACATTCATCCAAAATTTCTTTTGATGCTTTGTGAATTCTGGATTAACCAGCAAAAAGGAAGTTAAAACCGTCAATCCAAGGAAACAAGAATTGTCTGGTTGCACATAATGACACAACAATTGTTGGATTCCATGAATTTTAAAATTGCCTAACCAAATTTTTGCAGTTCCAATTTAGAAAAACATCATGAACAACCATACAGTGTTAAAATGCAAAGGTCAGATTTGAAATAAAACAGATAATGGCCATACATAACACTGTGTTTCAATTGCACGAGCGCGAAGAAGAATCTCCCAGTGAGCCTGACCAGTCACCGTTGTGAAAGCAGCAGGCACTAACAAAACCTGAAACCATATGTAAGTCTTTTCACTTACAATTTGCTTTTGGAGAAAGAAAGAAGAGCGGAGCCCGTAATACCTGTGCATCATGATTGAACCTCAGTTGTTGATACACCTCAGGGAATCTTAAATCGTAACAAACAGTAAGACCCAGACGGCCGAAGGGGCTGTCCACCACAACAATATCCTTTCCTATGAAGATTAGTCAGTAGGAATAGATAACGAAAAAGAATTTAATGTGCCGATTATTAAATTTATGACATGATTAATTAGAAGAAAGGACCAATAGAATGTACCTGTGCCAAGCAACTTTAAAGACAAGGAAATGCTACAATATAAACTTAAGAAGAAAGTCCATGCTTCAATTTGGACCACATACTGACATTTCAAAAGTTTCTGCCGACCCTAATGGTAAAAATTGCACATTTTTTTGTTCCATATGGTTCAATAAAACACAATAAGAGCAGCTATTACTCGGGAAGTTTTTCTCACACAAGGAAACAATTTTCAAGAAGCTAAATCCAGTCATTGTCTAAGGAAATAAATGTTAGAACAATCATATTGCGTTTCCTACCAGCTTCAGTGAAACTACTCTCTTTATAAACTGCACCTCCAGGAACATCGACATCAAATCTACAAATACAGCAGAAACCACAATAAGCTTTCCAGGTTAGATCAAGGAGCAGCAAGGGGTCATGTCGCATTCAGATTGTTTCACGCTGACTCATACATCAAAATTTGGCAAAACAAACCTAACACAATAGGACTTAAATATGTTTTCATCGCCTTGCAAAGCCCTCCATGGGTCATAAAGTTCAATTTTTTTTGTTAAATAGTTAAATGCTTGGCAAATATATCCATCTGATTTGTTTATCATCCCCTGTCTCACGATTGCCAGACGAAAATTTTTCTCTAAATAATTTTTTCGTCAGTAAGTTTGCCCTCTATATAATTAGTCATATGTTTTACATTACAAATACATAATAAGTGGTCTTACTGCTAGGTAGATAACAATAGGCATATAGAAAGTTAGAAACACATATTCCATTTCAAAGTTCTATAAAACAAATAAGGAAATATGTAGTAAAACAGCACTTGGATGTTCCAATGTCGGATAAAAAGTATATTTGTGATTTTGCAATGTCGGGTGTTCCAATTCTGACTATATGCGTGTTAGCATTCTTTATTCACAGAACACAAATACTTCAATAACTCAACATTTAGAAAATGATGCTACAATGCATTCACTTATCAAGGACTTCATATTTCCAAAAAAAGATGACCATAATATCTGGTGCTTTTAATAGAGTAGTAAATTGTTCAACGCCCACAGAATATGACATAAGACATGTAGCTTTAATGTGTTGTAGGGTTGCCCGGATAGTAAGCCAACTCTAGTTGTCCTGCTTTATGTCATAAATTGGTAGACCTGTTCTAACAAAAACCATTGATTCTCTGTCACAGTGTCACTCATATTACACTCACATGATATGTCTAACATTATTTCTTGAATTACCACCTCACATCAGAAACCCATGGTAATGATTAGTGATCAAAACAGAAGCACAATATTGTTTCATTACCAACAGTATGAAAGTATTGAGTAACTAAAGTATGACAACCATAGTCTAACGTCTAAAAAAGTCAAGTTTAAAAGTCTTACAGATGCATCTTACTGTAGGTGCTCCTAATCTTTCCACTATCATCAATGAGAACATGAGTGTTGCGCAAGTGTGCATCATCACTCCCTTTTTCTTGGAATCCTCCTAGCGACAACCAAATATTTGATTCCCTGCCAGTAATGGCAGAAAAGATGTCATTTGACAGAATCCACTCGTACTCATTTCAAGTCAGGAATCACCCACTTGCTATTATGGAGAGAGAGAGATTTTTAGAGTAAACCAGTATGTTTGATCACATAGCCATTAAGCATTGAAAAATGTCCAATAAAGAGATAACAAGTTGTTAGGACAACATGTATTAGCGCTTCTAAAAACAGGATAGTGTGCATTAGATGGAGAGAAAAGCCAACTTCTCTCTTATGGTCACACCTTGCAAGAGAACAGTAGCCTTTCATAATAGGTCCATCCAGGGTCTCAGCAATTTTAAGACTCTCTCCCTGTAGGTCTCCCACAAATGAGAAATTTTCAGGAAAGCATAGCAATTTAGCCCCTGCTGAAGCTGCTTCCTGGAATAGAAGATATGATATAGCAAAAAATTGTGCTAGATATCAGTACCAATCAACAGTAAGTATAGTAAACAACATTTCAGATTGAAAGAGAACGTGAACCTTTCTCTACCTTTCGGATGGGTGGGGGTGGGGGTGGGGGTGGGGGGGACAGATATGTTGGTGACTTCATCAATCATGATAGCGTGGTGCAACAACAACAACAACAAACCCAGCTTAATCCCATACGTGGGGTCAGGGGAGGGTAGTGTGTACGCAGTCTTACCCTTACCCTATAAAGGCAGAGAGGTTGTTTCTGATAAACCCTCGGCTTTAGGAACGGTAAAAATTAAAGCAACAAGCAATAACAACAGTAATATAATAAGTAATGGAAGCGAGTGACATAACAAGTAATAAAGAACTAAGAATACAAGAATAGTACTAGTACTACTAGTAAACCTAGGAAAAATTCACAACTACCTGTCAACAATATTATCAAAAGTAAAAAAGAGTTAATTGTTCTTTAAGTTTTTTCACTTTTAGCAACGGCAAGATATTTCTGCAACCGCCATAATCTTAGGAACTGATAAAGATATTGTTCACATAACCAGTCCATATTGGGTCATGTGAGAAACTTTATTTTCCACAAGAGTTAGTGCCAACTCAATGGCTAGAGTGGTTGCTTTTCAAGTATTGGGAATGCTTGAACATATGAAGGACCGACTTTAATTTCAAGAAACTATAGTTCTTAAGCTGTGGCTATATTCAATGCATAAGTGTTCTTTATATTCCTTATGCCGTCATTGTGAAAGCATGATGCAGTAACAACAGTATGTTCAGAGCACACAAAACCATTTTGAAGCTTAAAAAGCAAATGTATAGATGGTCCTCAGACAAACTGAAGAATAGTGTCTGCCCCAATACTGGTATGAATTAACTACATTAGTTCTGCCGGCGTAGTTGTCTTCTCAGTTCGAAAGTATATTTGTGATTTTGCAATGTCGGGTGTTCCAATTCGAGATGCCAAGTTCCAAATATGTGCAGTGTTATCAGATAAAAAGTTGGATGTAAATGCTTGAGAAGTCTGTGATGTGTCTAATGAAAAGTCGCATCCTGTCCTCCGTGTTCTTCTCCTCCTCCTCCTCCTCCTCCTCCTCCTCCTCCTCCTCNGCCCATGCGCTAATACTATGAGTAACACCCCCACTTGAGGGAGTTACAAAGTATTGTATGGAATGATCCTATAGGCTAAAAAACTTAGGACCCCTCCCTATACCCCTGTTTAAAATAAATTGAATATCGTATTTGTCCAAATTGCTTTCTCCCCTTTTAGACTAATTCGCTTAATTTAAGTTCAGTCGGGACCCACCGTTGTGGACCTCGAGGGGTGCCTAACACCTTCCCCTCAAGGTAATTTGAGTCCTTACCCGATCTCTGGTGATGTAAACTAGTTATATGAGTTAATTGTTCTAGGTGCCCTAACGCACCTGAATCTGTTAGGTGGAGACTCTTACAATTCCAAACCCATCCGAAAAAGAAGTTGTCCCAAAAATGTCGAAACCCAATTTCGCGATGAAAAAAAGGGCGCGACCGGGGGTGGGGGGGAGGGGAGATATAGGATAAAGCCATACCATTCTCCACTGACTTTTTTTTCTTGAACAAGTTGGTCCATGTAGGTAGCTTCCCTTTATCATTGGGCACAACAACTGTTTGATCTAATTCCTCAGTCACCATGGGTGTATGTATTGTTCTATTAGAGCTCCCTTTACCGCCATCCACCTTTTACATGGAAGGAGGCGGAGTAGTAAGACCTAGGGATTGAATTATCTTGAGCGACACTCGTATTCCAGAAGATACCACTGATTTGTCACTCTGCAATGGAGTCCTAGTTACAGCTGAAGAAGAAGTTTCAGTCATAACTACTGGTAATCGAGCACCTACAAAACTACCAAATGCTACTAATGGTTGTTGTTTCTGAACTCCTCCTCCTCCTCCTCCTCCTCCTCCTCCTCCCGCCATAGGTTTTCCGGTTTTACTACTTTCAGCATGTACCCACAATAGTTTACCAGCCTTTTTGTGGACAATCCAATGGCAAAATTAGATCTCATTATCCTTTCTAGATTCCTCTTGTGCAGAAAAAGAAAGGAGAAAATCCGCTTTTGTTTTCTTCATATAGCTGATCCCAAGTGATTTAGGATTGAAGCAGAATTGATAAATTGATTGACTAGCATATTTGTGATTCGTGAAGCATGAGTTACTCCTCCAACAACACTAACATTATAAGTAAGAATTAAACAACGGAAAGCCAACCATCCTTGACCAACATTGCCAAATCATTTTACCTCCTCAATCTAATTCTAACAAACATTTGCAACTTATGATATAAATCAAACCGAAAATTAGCTCAAAATCAAACTCCTGCAAATCCAGCTTCACGATAATCGTTCTGCAAATCCAAGGATTGACTACGTCTCTTAATGAAAAATTGCTCAGAATATCACTAGTTTTATAAGGGTGAGAAAGAAAGAAAGTCAACCATCGTTGACCAACAATGCCGAATCATTTTTCTCTATGAGCTACTTCTAACAAACTTTAGCAACATCTGAACTTAACCTTCCCTGGGTTCGCATATAAATCAAACTCAAAATTAGCTCACATTTCAGCTCCTCCAAATCTAGCTTCACGAATCGTTTTGCAAATTCATATGATGAATCATTTGTTAATGATCAACGTTAGTACGAAACTTCGTACTTGTTAGGCAAATTAATAATGTAAAATACGTACGAATAAAACTATACATATAAATACGGAAATTGGAGGTACCTTAACGAGGCGAGAGCAGGTGGCGAAATTAACGGCGAGGTTATTAACGGATGTCATCTGAGCGGCGGCGATTCTGACGGAGTTGGCCATGGCTGTGGATTTTCCTGCAGATGCCACGGTGAACTTGTAATGGAAGTTTCTCCTGCTGTTCAACTGTGTATTCAGACAGAAATTCATCACGCTGACATGACCTTGGTCAATTCTTCTGAAACTGTCTCATTAGCACCATAAAGTTTGTTTTAATATTCATTTCGTCCCAAAAAGAATGGCAATGTTAAAATTTTGTGTTATAAAATAACGACCGTAAAGTAAATAAACTAAAGACAAGTATACAGAGAAACTGATATATTATTGAACTTTCAAACTAATGTATATAATGAACTGAAATCTTCTCTATTTATAGAAGAAGAAAGCTGTTGTGTAAGCTGCTACTGCAAGCTGTTGTATAAGCTGCTTGTAAGCTGTTACTACAAGCTGCTGTGTAAGCTGCTTGTAAGCTGCTACTGTACCGGATGTAGATAAACTTCTTCTGGGGGTGATGTTTATCCATAACGGAGTACCAAAATGATAAGCTTCTTCAGGAGGCTTATTTCCAATAGAGTACTAAATAGATAAATATATTTACGGCGATATCCCATATGGATAAGCTTCTTCAGGAAGTTTATTTACAACAGAATACTAAATGAACATCCATTATATAATATATATTTATAACACTCCCCCTTGGATGTTCATTAAAAGATAATGTGCCTCATTAAAACCTTACTAGGAAAAACCCCGTGGGAAAAAAGTTCTAGTGAAGAAAAAAGAGTACACATATTTAGTAATACACATTGCTAGGTGCCTCATTAAAAATCTTATAAGGAAAACCCCGTGGGAAAAAACCTTAGTAAGGAAAAAAAGAGTGCATCGCGTATTTTACTCCCCCTAATGAAAACCTTGTTTCAAATATTTGAGTCTCCGCATTCCAATCTTGTATACCATCTTCTCAAAAGTTGAAGTTGGCAAAGATTTAGTGAATAAATCTGCCGGATTGTCACTTGAACGGATTTGTTGCACATCAATGTCACCATTTTTCTGAAGATCGTGTGTGTAGAACAATTTTGGTGAAATGTGCTTCGTTTTATCACCTTTTATAAATCCTCCTCAATTGGGCTATGCATGCAGCATTGTCTTCGTATAAAATTGTGGGTCTTTTCTCACATTCCAAACCACATTTTTCTCGAATAAAATAAATTATTGATCTCAACCATACGCATTCCCTACTTGCTTCATGAATAGCTATTATCTCAGCATGATTTGAAGAAGTAGCAACAATAGATTGCTTTGTGGAGCGCCATGATATGACAGTACCTCCATAAGTAAATACGTACCCGGTTTGAGATCGAGCTTTATGGGGATCAGATAAATAACCTGCATCTGCATAACCAACAAGATCTGCACTATCTTTGTTAGCATAAAACAAACCTATATCAAGAGTTCCCTTTAAATATCGCAATATATGCTTAATCCCGTTCAAATGTTTACGTGTAGGAGAAGAACTATATCTTGCTAGTAAATTAACAGAAAATGCTATGTCATGCCTTATAGCATTAGCAAGATACATTAATGCATCAATTGCACTGAGATATGGTACTTCGGGACCAAGGAGTTCCTCATTCTCTTCTGGAGGGCGGAACAAATCCTTATTCACTTCAAGTGATCGAACAACCATTGGTGTACTCAATGGGTGCGCTTTGTCCATGTAAAAGCGTTTTAAAACCCTTTCTGTATAGGCAGATTGATGGATAAAGATCCCGTCTGCTAAATCTTCAATTTGCAGACTAAGACAAAGTTTTGTCTTTCCAAGATCTTTCATCTCAAATTCTTTATTAAGATATTCAATTGCCTTTTGGAGCTCTTCTGGAATTCCAACAAGATTTATGTCATCAACATAAATAGCAAGTATAACAAATTCTGATTCCATTTTCTTTATAAAAATACATGGACAAATAACATCATTTATGTGACCTTCTTTCAGCAAATATTCACTAAGACGATTATACCACATGCGCCCAAATTGCTTTAAACCGTACGAAGATCTTTGTAATCTGATTGAATACATTTCCCGAGATTTTAAATTTGCTTCGGCCATTTTAAATCCTTCAGGGATTTTCATGTAAATTTCATTATCAAGTGACCCGTACAGATAAGCTGTAACCACATCCATTAGATGTATTTCAAGCCTTTCATGTAAGGCTAAACTGATGAGATATCGAAATGTTATGGCATCCATAACGGGTGAATATGTTTCTTCATAATCGACTCCAGGTCGTTGTGAGAATCCTTGTGCAACAAGGCGAGCCTTGTATCTTTCAACTTCATCTTTATCATTTCTTTTCCGCACAAAAACCCATTTATGACCAACTGGCTTTATACCAGCAGGTGTTTGGACTACTGGCCCAAAGACCTCTCTTTTAGCAAGGGACTTCAATTCCGATTGAATTGCCTCTTGCCATTTTGGCCAATCAGATCTTTGTCGACATTCTTCGACAGATCGGGGTTCAAGATCCTCACTATTTTGCATAATGTTTAGTGCAACATTATATGCAAAAATATTATCCACCACTATTTCAGATCGATTTAAATTAATCCCATCACCAGTAGAACTTATTAAAAGTTCCTCACTCACCTGAGTCTCGGGTTCATTGATTTTTTCAGGAATCTCAGAACTAATCAGATCTTGGGTCTCTTCAGGAGATCCCTTCATAGTATTATTTTGATCATTTGTCGATTTTCTTTTTCTAGGATTTCGATCCTTAGAACCCAGAGGCCTACCACGCTTCAGGCGTGTTTTGGGTTTACTAGCTATCATGCTAGTAGATGGTCCTGCTGGGACATCAATTCGGATAGGGACATTCTCTGCAGGGATATGTGATTTAGTAATCCTTTTCAAATCAGTAAATGCATCTGGCATTTGATTTGCTATATTCTGTAAATGGATGATCTTCTGGACCTCCTGATTACATATAGGGGTACGTGGATCAAAATGAGATAATGATGAAACTTTCCACACAATTTCTCTTTTGATTTCCTTTTTCTCTCCCCCTAATTGTGGGAAATTTGTTTCATTAAATCGACAATCTGCAAATCGAGCAGTAAATAAATCTCCCGTCAATGGTTCAAGATAGCGAATAATAGAGGGTGATTCAAACCCAATATATATTCCTAACCTTCTCTGTGGGCGCATCTTACTACGATGTGGTGGTGGTGTTGGCACATATACAGCGCATCCAAAAATTCGTAGATGGGAAATAGTTGGTTCATGACCAAAAACTAATTGTGACGGAGAATATTTATTATAATGTGTCGGTCTGAGACAAATAAGTGATGTTGCATGAAAAATAGCACGTCCCCAAACAATAGTGGACAATTTTGTTTTCATAAGTAGCGGTCTTGCTATCAATTGTAGGCGTTTAATAAATGACTCTGCAAGGTTATTTTGAGTATGAGCATAAGCTACAGGATGTTCAACTTGTATCCCAATTGATAGACAATAATCATCAAAAGCTTGAGATGAGAATTCTCCAGCATTATCAAGGCGAATAGCCTTTATAGGATAATCTGGGAATTGTGCCCTTAATCGACTTATTTGGGCTAATAGCTTTGCAAACGCCAAGTTGCGAGATGATAGTAGGCACACATGAGACCATCTTGAAGATGCATCTATTAGGACCATAAAATATCTAAACAACCCACTTGGTGGGTGAATAGGGCCATATATATCCCCATGTATACGCTCTAAAAAGGCAGGGGATTCCATGCTAACCTTCATTGGTGATGGTCTAGTTATCATTTTACCTTGATAACAAGCATCACAAGAAAATTCATCATTTGTAAGAATCTTCAGGTTCTTTAGTGGATGTCCACTTGAATTTTCAATAATTCGTCTCATCATTATTGATCCAGGATGGCCCAAACGGCCATGCCAAAGCTCAAAAGTATTTGAATCAGTAAACTTCTGGTTTACGATAGAGTGTGCTTCAACTGCACTGATCTTTGAATAGTATAAGCCAGAAGATAAAGTTGGTAACTTTTCTACAATGCATTTCTGGCCAGAAATATTCTTTGTAATACAAAGATATTTGTCGTTGATTTCATCTATTGTCTCAACATGATACCCATTTCGGCAGATATCTATAAAACTCAACAAGTTTCTTCGGGACTTGGAGGAGAATAATGCATTGTTTATAATAAGTTTTGTTCCCTTAGACAGAAATACAATTGCTCTTCCGGAGCCTTCAATCAAACTTATATTACCAGAAATTGTAGAAACATTTGCTTTTTCCTTATGCAAATAAGAAACGTATTTCTGATCTTTGAATATAGCATGAGTTGTTCCACTATCAATTACACAAATATCTTCATGATTGGTCTTTGATCCAAACATAATTTGAGGATTATCCATATTCTTCAAAATGACATAAACAAAATATAGTATAATAAACGTTATTATCAAAACGTAACTTCTATTACATAGCCGTACTATCTACTACAAACAACAAAAATTAAAATATTTACGTTTCTACAGATTCATCAGCGATTACATGACTTGTTTCTCCTTCTGGGAGTGCAAAGTAATCAGCTACATCCAAATGCATGAAGTCTAAATTATCTTCAAAAATAAAATTTGCTTCAGCATTTTTGTCTGTCTTCTTCAGGAAGGCTTGATAAAGCTCAACCAGGTGCTTTGGCGTATGACGGGTACGTGACTAGTGCCCTTTCCCCCCACATCTATAGCATGCATTTTCTGCATTTGTTGCTTGCACCACTTCATGATTTTGTTCCTTCCTTTTCCACTGCTGGTGGTTAGGAGGGTTCTTTGGTGCATTATTATTACCATGATTATATTTTCTTCCCCGACCACGGACATGAACACGACTGGGGCCACAACCTCTTCCATACTTAGCTTGGTGGAAGTTCGTCTCATTCACTTCAGGGAATGGACAAGAACCAGTTGGTCGGCTTTCATGATTTTTCATTAATAGACCATTATGTTGCTCGGCTACAAGAAGATGGAGATAAGTTCAGAATACTTTTTGAATCCCATCTCTCGATATTGCTGCTGCAGGAGCATATTCGAGGCATGAAAAGTGGTGAAAGTTTTCTCCAACATATCATGATCAGTAATATTATCTCCACATAATTTCAATTGGGAAATAATCCTGAACATAGCAGAATTATACTCATTGATAGATTTAAAATCTTGTAGCCTTAAATGAGTCCAGTCATAACGTGCATGTGGAAGAACGACCATCTTCAGGTGGTCATATCTGTCTTTCAAATTATTCCACAGTATGACTAGATCTTTAACAGTGAGATATTCTATTTTCAAGCCTCCATCAAGGTGATGGCGTAGGAATATCATGGATTTGGCACGGTCTTGGTTTTATGCTTGATTTTTGTCCTTGATGGTGTCTGCCAGACCCATCACATCAAGATGAATTTCAGCATCAAGCACCCAAGACATGTAGCTTTTGCCCGATATATCCAGGGCTACAAATTCAAGTTTAGAAAGATTTGACATTATTTAGAAAAAGAAAGTTCGTACCTTTGATACTTTCAAAGTATTTGCTCGAGATGGCAGAGTCTCGTGCTGATAACGTGTTATAAAATAACGACTGTAAAGTAAATAAACTAAATACAAGTGTAGAGAGAAACTGATATATTATTGAACTTTCAAACTGATGTACATAATGAACTGAAATATCCTCTATTTATAGAGGAAGGAAGTTGTTGTGTAAGCTGCTACTGCAAGCTTCTGTGTAAGCTGCTTGTAAGCTGCTACTGTACCATATGTAGATAATCTTCTTCCGGGGGTAATGTTTATCCATAACGGAGTACCAAGATGATAAGCTTCTTCAGGAGTCTTATTTCCAATAGAGTACTAAATAGATAAACATATTTACGACAGTGTCCCATATGGATAAGCTTCTTCAGGAAACTTATTTACAACAGAGTACTAAATGAACATCCATTATATAATATATATTTATAACAGACATTGGGTTTTTTTTTTTCATTTTTTGGAAGGATATATTATATGTATGTGTGTGTTTAAAATTGCATAGACCGAACCCCATGAGGTTGATGTACTACTTTTCTGAATTTTTAGAGCGCGAAACTCAGACTTCTCTCTAGTTTTTGTGTACAATGGACACAATTTCCAAACCACCAAACATCCCACCGGAACCACTGGATCGGAGTAGCACTCATATGGAAGAAGATCATAACCCATCTCATTCCTAGAATGAAATGCTACTCGACAAAAAAGACACAAATCTATCCCAATATTATGAGAGTGAGCCTCCCACAGACAATATCAAGGACAAAGGGAAAGAGAATCTTGGCCTTCAGACAATATCAAGGACAAAGGGAAAGAGAATCTTGGCCTTCAGACAATATCAAGGACAAAGGGAAAGAGAATCTTGGCCTTCAGACAATATCAAGGACAAAGGGAAAGAGAATATTGGCCTTATTATTCTCTCTTAGGATGACAAGGAATGCATGTATCATCCATGGCGCTTTTCCCTTATCATCAAAGTGTTTGGTCGTAGGGTGCCCCACCAATACCTCTGTTACAAACTGGTTGATCTTTGAAGCCCATCCGAACAGTTAATTTTGATTGACTCAGGATGGGATTTTATTGCCAAGTTCGGAGTAGAGGAAATATGGTTAAGGCACTACACCAAGGCCCTTGGTTCATATTTGGGAACTTCCTCTCAGTTAGGAGATGGGAGCCAAAATTTGTCCCACAAGAGGCAACTCTATACTTTACTACCATATGGATTCGACTACCATGATTGCGTACTGATAAGTGTGGATTTTAATCACTTATTAGTACCTTCTTGCTTTAGCTTTAGTCCGAAAGTGTTAATTTTTGTTCCCAAAACTAATAAAATTGTGCACATTTCAGGAATGTTGGAGAATTGGACTTGAATGAAGAAAATCTAACTCAGACTGTTCCATCTCATAAGGCAAGAAGGAGTGCAACAAGCCAAAAATGTGGTCCGCAGAAGTAATTATGTGACTGCAGAAGAAAGCGCGGACCACACAATTCACTCTGCGGTCGCAGATCTGGTGACTCATGCTCAGAAGATGACTGAAGCCAAGTGCGGACTACACACAATTTGTGCGGCCGCATAAAAACATGGTCGCACTGACAAGAATTTAAAAATTTCAGAGAGTTTGCAACACGATCAAGGTGCGGCCACACAAGGAAAAATGCGGTCGTAAAAGCTGAAGTGCAACCACATACCAAATTGTGCGGCCGCCAGAGTCTTCAACATGTAGATCCAAGTAAAGAGCGGACCGCACATGGAATTGTGCGCCCACCGATTCTCCCGAATGGCATTTTCGTCAGCCAATTTTGGGTCACTATAAATACACGGGAATCACTTTTTTAAGTTAAGTTTGGTAGTTTTTGAGCTGTAGCCATTGTAGTTTACCACTTTTGGTAATTTTTGACCAAATTGGATTAAAAACACATTATTTTATTATTTTAATTTTCTATTATGGCTTTAATTAGTGTTTCTTCTTTATTTTCTTCCATTTCTATTATTAGTAGCTAGATATTTTCTAGGGGCGTGACCTAACCTTAGTGTGTAAGTAATTAATTCAATGCTTGTTTACAATAGGATGTTTATTATTTAGCCTTGTTTATGCTTTAATTCTATAATTAATGGATGCAAACATTGATTCATGCCTTTTTGACTTGGTCTTTACTTAAGAAAGAGAGACCTAGTCTAGGAAAACTTGACTAAGAAGAAATTGGGCTAGTTAAGGTTTTGACTAGCCTAATTAAAGGGTTTGAATTAGAGACAGGGAAAACCCAACTTGAGCTCATATCAACTATTTGGCTTGATACCCATTTGGGCTTGAGAAAGCCAAATTAGACAAAATCACTCTATGACTGAGAGGTATTGGGTGGATAACTTAGAGTTGAGAGCTATAATACACCCTGATCACTAAAACAAGTGTTAACATAATTAACCCATTAGGCTAACACCTAGGTGAAGGTTGTAACCCTAGGCCTTTTACCTATTTGAAAAACAACAAAAATATTTACTCAAATCTCTAATTTCTTTTCTCTAGATAATCATTGTTATTATAGATTGTAGAAGTAAACTACAAAATCATCTTATATGGAATCGTATTTGAGATATTTCTTCCACACTCATCAAGTGTACACCCTAACACACTTTGTTAACTCCCTGAGGAAATCGACCCCGACTTGTGGTTAGGTACTATTCTTCCAACGATCGTTTTCACTCATTGTTGAGTGTGGATTGGGCGTGGATCACCTACATCGTTTATGATAAAGAAATGCTAAAAAAATTGGAAGAAAACTAGGAAAATTACTCAAAATAAACACATGCACATCATCAATCTTGAGAGGGAGATACACGTGTGTCTGCATTCAAGTTCCACTTGAAACACCGGTGGAAACAACAATTATTAGTGGCGACCACAAACAATCAGTAATCTACGAAGGAGAAGAATCTTACGTAAAGGTTGTAGAAGGATATGGCACACCATGAAATCCTGCACCCATAGACTACAATCACAATTCCCTTTACAAGAACAATCAGATGTTCTAAAGCCCACAAAATGCATGACGAGAAAGATGACCAGAAGGCTGTAACCTTCCCAAGGAGGGAAAAATGGGCTCGTGCTACAACTCAAGGCCAATCTAGAACGACAAAAATCAAAACACGAATGGCAACTCAACACAAGAAATTCAGGTAAAAATATTCGATGCAAATTCTGGTAAGTTTCTTGAAACAAAAAATTTCAAATATAATGCTAAAAATAATGTCAACAAAGTAAACAACCACCAACAGCCCAGAAAAAAAAATTAAGTTTGTTAACTTGGCTAATCAAAATAACTCCAACATTTCTTCCCCCAAAGCCCACTCCATGCAAAAACAACCCAAGTCCAATGCTAAGAGAAAGGCGGTGTTTGGTCTGGGCGAAACAACTACAGGGTTTGCCACAGAACTTATCCAACAACCAAACCTACAAACAATGCCCCCCACGATGAAACAAAGGTTAGGACCACTTTTGGAAGCAAAGGGACTGACAAGGGAGGCGGTATTGGCCCACCCAAATTCAATAAAGTCCACTATCCTGGGACATCCGTAATTGGTAAACGCCCTCCACGGTGATACACCCTACGACAATAGCTACCCTCCCTCTACTCACCCACTAACAAAACACTTTAGAGAAATAATCCCACCACAATCCATGGCTACTGAAGTGCATCACCTGCGTAATCATCCAAATTCGGGTGACATGACAACCTCCATGAACTCAAATAGATGCACAATTAATTCCATGTCCTCGGTATTAGACACAAATATCAAAACTCAGCATACGGGAAATGATTTGACCCTAATTTTAAAATCCGCTAACATGCATTCTCGGTCTAATTCAGTCCCCACCACCACTCAAAGAGGAAAGACAAAAAAAACCACAAATGGAACAACCACAACAACCACCCATCATTTTAACCTCTGCTCCACTACCGTTGGACCACACACCGACGTCTTGGTTGGAACTGCCTTATAGGGAAAAGGGCTAACATACACTTTTCAATTGGGAAACCAACTAGTCACCCTCATCATCCAAACTCCAACTTACCTAGCGAGCGTAATAATGGAGGCTCTGAACAGGGGCTTAGCAACCTTTGGATCCCAACTATGGAAATTCATGGCACTCTAGAACAACAACAACAACAACAACACCCAGAGCAACACGGATCCACCAATGATAAAAAAACTCATTCAATAGACATTCTTATCGATCCCTTTCTTCCCGAATCCAGCGATGGAGGACCCAGTAGCAACACCTAAGTTTACAGTGATCGACCAATTGATCCATCATGAGGCTTCATCTTCAACTCTTATAGAGAGGGTCAAATTGGGAAATATAACAAAGAAAATAACCAAATTTTTAGATGTGATAGAGGAAAAAACAACCAAAGAGATGCAACTAGCAAAGAGGAACTACGTCCTACTGAGGACAAACTCATTGCTAGTGGACTCAGTGAGGGGCATACAATTCAGTGTGGAGTGAAACGAGATCTTAGTCCTATTGTGCCCCAGGGACCTAATCAAGTGCGGAATGAGACTAAGACCTCACTAGAACCAGGGGTGCTCAAGCCATTGGCAACACTAATCTCAGTAATGCGCCATGTAGAGTTCAGGAAAGAAGAAAATGGTGGCGCCTACTCAGCGGATAGAGAAGGCACAAATGCCAGAAACCCCAACCAACCCCAATCCTCTAATGAGTTATATTATACGGAATGTTAGAGGTGGAAACAGTGCGGAGTTCAGAAGGCGCTGCTCAATAATGGTCCATCTCCATAAACCTGCTATGTTAGTGCTACTAGAGACGGGGATGGCTGATCATAAGAAGCTGACAGAGGGGCTCCAGTTTGACTTACACATAAAGTTTCCGGCGATTAGTCTGTTTGGAGGCATTGTCATAACGCGGAAAGAGGACATCATTCAGATATATGAAGGTATCCATATCATAACGCGGAAAGAGGACATCATTCAGATATATGAAGGTATCCATATCATGGTCAAGGTATTACCCTCTCATACCCCCTGACTATTTTCTGCAATATATGCTAGAAATCACCTAACTGACAGGAAATGGCTTTGGGATAATTTAGCTGATATTTCTAGGAAGTGGTAGTCGGTTTATAGGAGGTGATTTCAATGAAGTTCTGAAAGCTAGGGATAAGTTTTGGTGGCAACTGCATAAACCCTAACATGAGCAACTTATTTTGAAACTACCCTAATCAATGAAAACTAGTAGACCTAGGGTACAAGGGAAGTAAATACACCTGGACTAACAAGAGGTATAAAAATAGAAATAGCCTGATTTTAGAAATAATTGATAGGTGTTTTGCTAATGACTCTTGTATCTTAGAGTACCCACAAACTACTATTACACATCCTAGGACCCACTCTGGCGACTACATTTTACTCATTAGACTAAAAAATGAATCTAATCCTAGAAGAAACAGAACTTTCAGATTTGAAACAATGTGGTGCAGTCACCCATCTTTCGCTAGCCTTATCCAAGAGTCATTCCCCCTAGTTCCACTCTTATCCAATCGACTCAACAATTTAAAGGAAGTGCTACCCAGTGGATAGGAGTACCTTTGGTAATATACCCCAAAGAAGAAGAGGCTCATGGCCAGAATAGCTGGCATTCAAAAGTTCCTTTGTTACCAATATAGTCATTTCCTCCTAAACTTGGAAAACAATTTGACTAAGGAATTGGACTTCACCCTAAAAAATAAAGAGGACTTCTGGAAGCTGAAATCTAAAATCAATTGGTTTACTTATGGGGATGAAAATACCAGATTCTTCCACACATATACTCTCAGTAGGAGAAGGAGAAATAAATCCTCTCTCTTAAGGATGAAACTAGTAATTGGCACCATGAACAACAGGACATCAAAGACTCTATCCTTAAATACTTCAACTCCCTCTATACTTCTTCACACACATAATCCCCCATCCTTACTACCAACCCAACTGGTCAAAACCACACACTATCCAACATGCAAAGAGACAACCTAAGCTCACCCCTTAGTGACAGTGAAGTCAAGAGGGCCATTTTCTCCTTCAAACCTTTTAAAGCTCCTGGTCTTGATGGACTGCACCCTTTCTTCTATCAGAAATACTAGAACATAGTGGGCAAGGTTGTTACTGGGTTTTGTAAAAATAGCTTTAAAAACCAAACTATTCACCCCATTATGAATGCAACTCTGCTATGCCTTATTCAAAAGGCCCCTAAGCTACCATGCTTAAGAACTTTAAACCTATAGGGCCTTGTAGCACAATCTACAAATCAGTCACCAAGATTATGGTCAATATGATCAAACCATACCTTCGAGATACAATAGTCCCTAGCCAAGCCATCTTCTTATCTAATAAGAGTGCCTTTTATAATACAATAATTATCCAAGAATACATTAATTACTTTGGAAAAATGAGATAAAAAAATGCCAACATGATCATAAAGATTGACTTGGAAAAGGCTTTTGATATGATTGAATGTCTTTCATTAGGGATACACTCCATGCCTTCAACTTTTCCAGTGATCTCATTAGTCTCATCCTTTCATATGTTAACTCATCCTCCATCTTCATCTTGGTCAAGGGGGCCAAACTGATTCCTTCAAGCCTACTAGGGGTATTAGGTAAGGAGACCTCATATCCCTCTACCTTTTTAGTATGTGTATGGAGAGACTCTAAATAGACTCATTGGGAATGTAGTTACTACCAAAGAGTGGTTCCTAATGATCATTTGTAGGTCTGGCTCCAAGATCTCTCATCTCTTATTTGCTGATGATCTAACCCTCTTGCAAGAGCCAGCTCTAGGAACTGCAATACCATCCCCATCACTTTGAACTTTTTCAACTAAGCATCAGGCCAGAAAATTAATTTAACTAAGTCTAGAGTCTTCTTCTCCTCTAACTACAAACCTGATCAGGTGGAGGCTTATTTTGCCAATCTCCCAATCCAGGCTACCTCCACTTTTGGCAAATATTTCGGCTTCCTAATTTTTCACGAGAGACCAGCTAATAGTTATTTATTATTAATAACATACAATCTTAACTAGCTGGCTGGAAAATCATTTACCTCAACATGATAAGCAGAACTACCCTAGCTAAAACATCCCTGAACAATATACCAAACCATATCATACAATTTACAAACTACCCTCCAAAATCACTAAGTTGATTAATAGAATTCAAAGGAACTTTATATTGGACACCAGTCCAAATAGGAAAAAGATGCACCTTGTAGGATGGGAGACTGTCATTAAGCTAGAAAACCAGAGAGGTATAGGACTGCAACGAGTATGTTGCAAGAATAGCGCAATCCATGCTGGACTTTCTTGGAGGACATACCATAATCCTTCATTCTTTAGGCCAAAATCCTTATTTGTAAACACTGCAACTAGAACCACATTCCTAAGATGCCAAATCCCCCATCTAGCAGTGTATCCTAAAGGCGGGGGATACATGTAGACAAGCTTCTAGATGGGTGATCAATAAAGGGGACATAGTCAATTTCCTTAATGATGCTTGGATCCCATATAAGATTCCAATTAGAACTGTGATTAAGGGACCACTAACCACAAATTATCAAACCATCAAGGTGGCAGCTAGTTACAATAGTGGTGACTGGAACACCTCTTCTCTCTCATTTAATGTCCCTGACGGTATCATGAATTTAATAACATCCACCTTCATCCCAAACAATCTTATCAAATAAGACAAGATGATCTGGGGCCTTACTAGTAATGGCAATTTCAGCACTAAGTCTGCCTACATGTTCCTAAGCACAAAAAGAACCTCTCCAACAACTAGGAACAATAAAAACTTCAACTAAATTTGGAAACTCAAAGTACCCACCAAACTTAAAACTTTCTTGTGGCTACTGCACCATGTCAAACTCACTACTGAAGTTGACCTTTAAACAATTAGTGTCAACTGCAACCCCGTATATTGCTTCTGTTCATCAAACCTTGAACATAATCGTCCACATTTTCTTTGACTACCCCGTCCAAGTTGTTCTATCATAATCATACCATTCAAAGCACTTATGCATATGAAAAACAACACCTCACCTTCACAAGTCAGACAAGGTCTAACATATGGACCAACCTCAGGAAGAAGCCTTTCCATAACAACCTGTCTTGGAGGTTATCTTTCCATTTTGCTTCTGGCACATCTAGCTAACAAGGAATCACAATCTTATCAAAATAAGGAATGACTATATTTATGTCCACAATGCTATATAAAGCCACGAAATATCATAACCTAACAAGGAGGAAATTAATGCGAAAACAGATAGTTATCTGGATTAAGTAGGAACCCCCACCAGGGGGGTACTATACACTTAACAGTTATGAGGCATCACTAGGTAATCTAGGAGAAGAATGAACTGGGGGTGTTTTTAGGAACTCCGGTGATTGGGTCCTAGGATACATAGGAAGCATGACACACACCACCAATAATCATGTTGATCTAACTATTTTTTAATAAGGATTTCAAATTGCCGAACAAAGGGCCTCACACCGCTAGAAATATCTATTGACTCTACAAAGATCATAAGGATGCTTAAAATGAGAAATGATACTTATGACTCTATTATCTCCGAATGCAAGTTGTTGATTCAAAGGATGGGCCGAGCAGTGGTGAAACACAACCATAGGGAGTAGAACAGATTATCTGATATGCTAGCCAAGGAAGGAGCAAGGAAAAATCTTTTTGGGAAGACAACTACGCTAGTAGTTCCTCCGGTGTTTGCAAATGAAACTTTTTTGGGTAGACATCCTAAGAACTACCTTTCCTAGAACTATTATAGAATATAATAGTGATACTATGGCATAATTTATGGTTTTTACAGGAGGATGCTACTTACTTCTCTGATGATGTAACTATTTTAACTGTTTAGTTGTTAATATAATCAATCCCTTTAACCAAAAAAAAAAAAGAATTACATAGTATCTTTTTTATGGAGAAAATATTTCCAAACTTTTTGAAGTATATCACATGAATAAAAATTAATTTGTAATATGATTAAATTATGGTTTACAAATACATTACACCCCAATAAATACTTTTAATCTTATTATAAAACAAAAGAGTTTAGTAGTGAATTTATAAATTCAATTAGGGGTGCTTATCAGGTGGATCAGGCTGATATTTACACTTAACAGTTCGGCTTATCGGTTACCGATTTATAAATATAGTAATCTGCTAGCCAACGAATAAGACATATGGCAAATTGGTATCGAATTAGCAATATCAAGCGGTTTATCGGTTAAATCAAATTTTCTATTATATAGAAGAGAGAAGAGGAGGTTGACCAAGGGCATAATAGTCATTTTAAATATATTAGTGCATTGTTTGCTTGTATACTAGGCTCAAAAGTTTGGTTGTAGGTTCTTAATAAAAGGAAAAACCAAAACTAACGTGGCCATAAGCTATTAAATTCTTTAGGCGGACCCCATTTTTTATTCAACCTTCACTATCTTCATTAAATGCATTACTTGATTGTTATTATTATTTTTTCAATAAATACTTTCAACTAGAAAAATATCTTTTTAATAATTTTATAATTCAAATGTTCACCTGATTAAAAATATTAAGGTCACATACATTTATATATGACAATTCTTTTATCTCCTTAAGAAACATTTGTAACGACTCGGCTGGTCGTTTTGTGAGATTAGCCCCGTTTTCCCCGTTTCTGCTTTACCATATGTTGCTTAGCCTATTTATGTTGTGTTGGGTCGATTGGTTCGGGTTTGGAGTGGTCGTGGTGAGGACAGAGACACTTAGTCTCTTAAATTAACTTAATAGCTGAAAAAGTCAACTGGGAGTTGACTTATTGGTAAACGACCTCGGAATGTGGATTTTATGGCTCTGATAGCTTCGTTAGGTGATTTGGGACTTAGGAGTTGTATTGGTAAAAAAAAGTTTCACACGTAAGTCAGCTTTTGACAACTCAACCTGTCACGTGGACATAGGAAAACGCGACAGCTGGATGTGATTCTTTGAAGAGGTACGGTACAAAGAGGAACGGTTCAGTAAACCCACGAACTTATCAGCCACGGGAAACTCAACTTGATCAAAACGGGAGAGTGGCACAGTCAGAATGAATCTAGACAAAGCTACAGGCAGATTCAAGGACCCACAATTGATTACTCGAACGTTATGTAACCGAACCCCAATTATCGTTATCCTTTGTAACGCCTCATTAATGTCATAATTAGTCATTAATGAGTAACCAAAGTAAGAGTCGTACGTTATAAGAATCTCCTATATAAGGGAGGGGAATACAGCATGTAAAGGCATCTGATTCTCGAATACAATTAATTTCGATTTTCTATATTTCTGCAATACTGTCTATTATTCATTTTTCTCCATTACCTTGATTATTAGTAACCTGTATTCATCTTAAAAATAAGCTTTAGTAAAATGGTCTAATTCTTTGGTTAAACAAATTGGTTCCGTTACCGGGAATCTGATAATCTTTGTTTACTTTTCAAGTGATATCCTCTGAATTATGTCAAACTCCAACAACAACAACAAACAAAGGAGTGGAACCCCAGTTCCATCGCCTTCAGGAACTCCACGTGGTTCGAGGGAACAATCCCCAGAAAGATCCAATAACAACAATGGCGATAATGATCAAACTGTGGAACAAAATCGTGTAAAGCAAATGATTGTAGAGTATGTGAGCCAAGCTTTGCAAGAATTTGCGAGAGGCTTACCGGCAGCGTTACCTACACCGCCGACGCCACCCCCCAATAACACCATCACCATGGAAAATCCTCAATCTGGGTTGGAAAACTCAGGAAGAGGAGATACTCCTAATGAATCTCTCGAAACGAGACCAGGTATATCTAATAACTCAGAATTACAAAATTTACTTCTAACCATGCAGAAACAGATGAAGGAGCAGAACGATCGCATCTAACAAATTCCTGGAGTACCACATATCATCAAAGGCATCAATGTTGAGAGATATTCTCAACAACCATGGAAGCCAAGTGCAACACCCTTGCCTATACCCAAAAAGTTTAGAATGCCTGACGTTCCCAAATATGATGGAACAACTGACCCACGTGACCATGTGACTGCTTTCACTACTGGGGTAAAAGGAAACGACTTAACGAAACAAGAGATTGAATCAGTTCTTGTCAAAAAATTTGGGAAAACACTTACCAAAGGGGCCCTAACCTTGTATTTTCTTCTCCCTAAAAATTCTATTGACTCTTTTGCTGAGCTTGCAGATTCATTTATAAAAGCACACTCTGGTGCACAAAAAGTTGAGAAGAGAATGGAAGACATATTCAAAATAAAACAAGGAGACACGGAACTACTCCGTGAGTTTGTAGACAGGTTTCAACGAGAAAGAATGCAGTTACCCAGGGTGCCTGATAATTGGGCAGCCATGGCATTTGCAAGCAACCTAAACGATAAAAGCTCAGAAGCCACGAGACGACTTAAGGAAAGTCTAAGAGAATTCCCCGATACAACATGGACCGATGTATATAACAGGTACAATACTAAACTCAGAATAGAAGAAGATATCATTGCTCGTTCGAGAGATGAAGATCATTCCAGATCCAGACGTCCTGAATCAGATAGAAGATCAGGTAAAAA
>ML390870.1:0-10982 GCA_005239525.1 Nicotiana knightiana
TGCCATGTATTAATATGATTCCCTGGATACTAATAAATGTTTATCTATCTTTGTAAATTGAGGAAATTTAAAGATTTCTAACAGGATGAACCTAGTTCATCTATGCTGATTCATCTGACTGACAAGGTACGTACTCTTCTCCATATATTAATTCAATTACAGTCACAAATGAGCAGGATTCTATCTATATTTGGTTCATTTCAAAGTCTTGTATTAATCCCTAAATGTACCCGTTCTAAGAAGTCACATTAATACTCAATTAGCCTAGAAGTAGGGAACTCTCAATCGTCAAATCAATGACACTCCTACAACTATTAGACTTCCACTTGAATAAATTTTTTACCCTTTGTATAATTAATAGCCATATCTTATAAAAGTCAATCATTACTCCTCTCTTCATAAAGCTACCTTCAAACCAAGTTAAACTCATACTACACAACCCAAAACTTACAACTCGTCCTTTCTTCCTAAAAATACATAAAAATGTCTTCACCACCACCAACTTCTTCTTCTAATTCATCACCTAATCGTGATTACGATGGAGGACATTCTAAATCTGTCTCCAATTCTCCATCCGTTTACAGTTCTGAATCACCAGAAATTACATCCACTCCTGAAAATACACCCATTCCTAAACCCACTCCAAACCCTACTCCTGCCCCCAAGAATCGTCGTGTCAAAGTTCTTGCCCGGAAATCTGTTGCTTCTGGGGCTAGGGAAAAATTCTTGGAGGATCTTATTAAAGCAGACAAAGGTACTAAGTAAGATTCGTCCAGTGAATCCTTTAAATCAGCTAATGAGGAAGACGCACCTAGTTCAACTAGTTCTGAAAAAGGTAATCTTGAAATCGATTCTGAATTTACTTCTGCTGATAAAAGATTCGTGTTAGTTGGGTTTGTTATTGATGTTGAAGTACCTGGAAGGCAGATGGATGGTAGAAAAGAAAGAATTCTTGCGAGAGAGGGAAAATAAGTTATGAGGGGATCTGGGGAGGATGGTACTACACTGGTTATCTGTGGTCCCATTCCTGAAACTGTTGGTAAAAACGTCACTGATTTAGGGGGAAGCATAGTTGAGGAAGCTGCAGCAGGTCTTGCAAGTCTGAAGAAAGGAACAGATGAACCTGGTTCATCTGGGGAAGAAACACTGGCTGAAAGGTTGAAGAAACTGGGGAGTCCTATAAGCCCAAGAAAAGAAGGAGTCAGAAGTCCAAGAAGGCAACTCACCCACTTCCTTCAAAGCAAAGAAAATTTTCTGAAGTTGCTGATGTTCCTGCTCCAAAAGTAAGAGCTACTCGTAGAACAGTGAGAGATGAAGAAGAGAAATTAGAAAAGGCTCTGAAAGAGAGCAAGAAGAAGAGGGCAGCAAAAGGAAAAGCAAAAGTTGGAGAGCCTGTTGAGGCTATTGAGATTGAAGAGACTGCGTTGGACCTTGTCCAATAGGAGGAGCAGCCTGCTCCAGATGTGGCTGAGACACCAAAACCCACAAAGGTTAAGGCTTCTTCAAAGAAGTCAGCTAGAATGTCCGTCACATCAACAAGATCTGTTAAGAGGACCAGGGCCAATCGGAAGAAAGTGAAAATTGTTGAGGATGATGATGCAGACTGGAGTGGAGAGGAGGAGAAGGAAATAGGAGTGGTGACTGACAGAGTTACCATGTTTGGAAAAAGAACAATACTGAAGGGTAAGCTGGTGAAGGATCTAGAGGAGCCTGGAATGCAATATCTGATGGAAACTCTACAGGTGCAGGGCTAGAATGACCTAGTCCTTCGCATGGAAGGCAGGCTAGTAAGAGGTGACTTGGTAGAATTCATGGGAAATTCCATTGTCAAGGAAGGCAAGGTCACCTCTATGGTCAAAGGAATTGAAGTTTCCTTTGATGTTAAAGAACTGGGTGTTATTCTGAACATACCAGCTGAGGGCTATGAGGACTACATGAGGCAAAGATGGCCTTGTCTAGATGGGATGGCCTCAACAATCAACATCATCAGGTTCTTCAGTGATAGTGATAAGGAGATTGAACTCAGGCTGGTTTACAAGAGTGAAATGAAACCAGAGCACAAGCTACTCTTCGAGTTCGTCATCAAGTTCCTACTGCTAGACAAGAAAGAAGGCACATGGAAAATTATATGGATCTTACCTTGATGGAATGCTTGTACAGGGAAAGCAAATAAATTGGCCGGCTTTCATCATCCAACTCTTTGACAGATTTGTGAATGGAACCAAAGCACACACAATTCCATATAGCTTCATTCTGACAGCAGTGCTTGCACATTTTGGGGTTCCAATCAAGAAGGCTGAGATGGCTACTGCCAAAGACTATTTTGGGAAGGAAAGTTTGCTTACATGTGACTACAATGTCAATGTTCCTGTGGATGAACCTGGTTCATCTAGGAAGCAACCAGTCAACAACAAAGTTAGAACTCTAGTGCAGGAAAACGAGATTAAGGATATGGAGATCCTTCGTTTTAAGTCTCATGTGATCGAGGTTGAAGTTGAGCGGGATGATCTTAGGGCTGAATTAGCAAAGGAGAAAGAAAAGAACGAGGGTGTTCTTCAGCAGATGCTTTCTCTCCTACAATCCAAGACCACAACCTCCTCTGCACCTTCCCATCCTTAGGCTTTCCAGAGCTTCCAAAACCCCTCTTTAGACCAGTTGATCAGTTTCAATTATTTTTACTCTGTTTTTTGCTCATGGTTGGTTTGTTTTTGTTTTTCTCTATGGTGTTAATAATCGTTACTAATCAATGAATTTTGCTTGTAGTTATTGACTTGTCTCAATTTCTTAGTTAGCTAACATTTATTGGCTTCTTGTGTTGATTAATCATGNCCTAATGAACCTGGATTCTCTATGATTAATTCTTAAAACCATACAAAGTGGTTGTAGTGTATACATGACTAAGCACGAAATTTGTCATCATCAAAAAAGGGGAATTTGTTGATCCATGTCACTGCATAGTTTTGAAGATTGACAAATGGCTGACCAGTTAAACCAGGTACATCAGAGCACACATCTTGAACTGAATATCTGGCACATGAACCGTATATGCATAGGAGATATCTGTGAATGAGAAATATCAATGAACCAAGGGATTGTCTCCTAATGCGAAAAGGTTGCAAACTGATGAGATGATTGAATTCGAATTCAGCAAGGAAAGTAACAAAATAAAGGAAGTTGAGTTTGGAACGAATTATGTTCACCAGGTAGAGTTGGACTAGAATTGGATGACAAGCTCAACTGACTCTATAAATACTTGATGTATTTCTGCTGGAATTTGACACGCACAAAAGCTAAAGTGAATCAAAAGTCTGAAAGCGAAGTTCCCAGAGTCAATTTGGTAGCAGAGTCACTGTGCGATTAAAAGGCTACAGATCAACTAAAAGAACCAATTCCATCTGATTGATTATTGAGTCTAGTTGATTGTAGTAGGAGTTTTATTATTGTATCTTTCAGCTTTCATAGAAGCAATTGTAATAGGTACGCATTGTTCAAGTTAGAGTTAACTTGAGGTGTGTAGATATTAGCTAGGGGCTAGTTACTACAAAGTGATTAGAGTTAGTCCTAGGATTACAAAAAAGTTTATTTTGTAAGTCCCTTTGGCTCAGAGTATTTAGTGAAGAGTTTGAGCAAATCCTACTGAGGAGTAGGTCGTGGTTTTTTCACCTTTTGAGCCAGGTGTTTTCCACGTAAAAATCCTTGTGTTTTTACTTTACTGCTTTTAATATTCCGCGACAGTAGAAGTAAGTACATCAAGAAGAACCAGGTTCTTCTATTGAGACAACACTTGAAAATTGGGTACCACAAATAGTAACTTATCTTCTTGTGAGATATTGACGTCTAAAACAACACGAAGGGTCGAACGACACGAACCATAGATGCATCTATTGACCTGCCGTGGCGTACAACCCGTTCCCATGAGAGTAGGGGAAAGAATCACTCCGCTCATGGAATATAAATTGCGAAGCGGTCATACACAAACACAACATTTTCCTTTAAATCCTTTCCAATGGAACAATTCGTTTAAAACACCAAGTTCCAGGATTTCTTGAAACAAAGTTGCATACAATGGAATCACAAGGCATATAGTTCAATTTAATGAAATTCATGAGGCATGGTGTGAACCTAACTACCCGGACATATCACTACGCACGGACTCTCGTCACCTCGTACGTACGTAGTCCCCACACTAATAATACATAATTATTTATTTCGCCTATGGGGAGAATTCCCTCTTACAAGGTTAGAAAGGAGACTTACCTCGTGTCAAGCCCACTTTTAGGGTCAAGAACACGCCCGGAACTCCAAATTCGTCGCCCAAGGACTCGAAACTAGCCAAACATCACGTAAATAAATCAATCTAAGCTCAAAAGTCCACAATTCCCCTATTTAAATGGTTATTTCAACCTAATTTGCAAAATTCCAAAATACACTTCCGGGCCCACATGCTCGGATTCCGGAAATTTTCAAGGAAAACAATCACCCATAACCTAAGGATTAATATTATATAGTTTTTGCATAATTCCATAACTAATTCCTTGGTAAATTATCATTTTTATCAAAACCCTAGGTTTTACTCTAAACCCATGATTTCTACTAATTTAATGTGTTAATCTACCCAAAAATTCAAGTATTAAACTCACTTTATGGTAGGAATTACTTACCTTACAGTAGCTAGGCCGAATCTCCCCTTTGTAAGCTCCCCAAGTCGTCCAAGATGGAAGAAAAATGGTTCAAAATGACTAAGTCTCGTTTTCTAATCACACTGCGCAGCTGCCCCCCTTATATGCGAACGCGGCAGGGGCAGTGCGTTCAGGAAGACCATATGGACAAGCCCCCCGAGGGCCGTTCTATGCGAATGCGGAGAGGGTCTCACAAACGCGGAGGCTAGTCAGGCTAGACCTACACAAACGTGGTTGGAGGGGTGCGAACGCGGAGGGAAAAATTTTAGCCGACCACTGACTTACCCTATGCCAACGCATGCAATCCTGTGTGAATGCATAGTGTATTTTTCCACCCCTTCTCAACTCCTTCGATCCGAACGCGTGAGTACACTCGCGAAAGCATAGAAGGAAACCAGACTGAGAAAATATGGTGTTTAGCATTTAGCTCTGAGAGGTCTAAAATTCACCCCGAGCCCCCCGGGACCCCGTACAAAGGTACTGACAGGTCTATATTCATGATACAGACTCGCTCGAATTCTCGGAACGCGAAAAACAACAATGAAACTAAGAATCCGACTCCAAAACCAAATTGAATCAAACTTTGAACTTCAAGTTCTAGAATTCGCTTTCAACATGCCGAACCTACCTATACTACTCGAAATGACACCAAATTTTGCGAGCAAGTCATAAATGACATAACGAAACTATTCCCAGTCTCGGAATTTCATTTGGACCTCAATAACACAAAGTCACATTCTAAACCTCAATTTTTGAACTTAAGGAATCATATTTCACTATTTGGCGCCGAAACACTCCCGGTTCATCAAAAACCCGTTTCGAACATATGCCCAAGTCCGAAATCAGCATACGAACCTACCAGATCCTTCAAATATCAATTCCGAGGTCGTTTACTATAAATGTTGACCAAAGTCAAACTTGGCCTTTCAGGCCAACCTTAAGGAACTAAGTGTTCCTATACCACCCCAAACACCTCCAAACCTCGAACCACCCATCCTCACAAGTCATAAATCAGTAGAAGAAACTACGGGAAGTCTCATTTAGGGGCATGGGGTTATAGAATGCAAAACTACCGATCTGGTCGTTACATTCTCCACATCTTAAACAAACGTTCGTCCTCGAACGAGTATAGAATCATACCTGGAGTGCTGAATAAGTGTGGGTATCTGCTGCGCATGTCCTCCTTGGACTCCCAAGTCGCCACCTCGACTGGTTGTCCTCTCCACTAGACCTTTACGGTTGAAACCCTCTTGGACCTCAACTGGCGATCCTGCCTGTCAATGATAGCAACTAGCTCCTCCTCGTAACCCAATCTCTCGTCTAGCTGAATGGTGCTGAAGTCTACACGTGAGGGAAGTCGGTGTGGTACCTCCAGAGCATGGATACATGAAAGACCAGATGAACTCCTGATAAACTGGGAGATAAAGAAAGCTCGTACGCAACCTCCCCAACTCGCCTCAACACCTCGAACTATAAACCTTGGGTTCAGCTTGCCCTTCTTCCCAAACCTCATAACACCCTTCATCGGCGAGACTTTCAACAGAACCTTCTCTCCCTCCATAAATGATACATCATGCACCTTCTGATCTGCGTAACTCTTCAGTTTGGACTATGATGTGCGGAGTCTCTCCTGAATCAACTTCACCCTCTCCAAAGCATCTTTCACCAGATCGATGCCATATAGCTTAGCCTCACCAGGCTCAAACCACTCGATGGGAGAACGACATCGTCGACCATACAAGGCCTCAAATGGAGCCATATCAATGCTAGACTAGTAACTATTATTACAAGCAAACTCGGCCAAAGGCAAGAACTGGTCCCAATGCTCTCCAAAGTTGATCACACATGCTCTGAGCATGTCCTCCAATATCTTGACTGTCCGCTTCGACTGCCCGTCGGTCTGAGGGTGGAATGCTGTGCTGAGCTCTACCCGGGTGCCTAACTCACTCTGTATAGCTCTCCAGAAGTGCGAGGTGAACTAAGGACCTCGATCTAATATAATGGACACAGGCACACCGTGCAACCGAACTATATCCCGAATGTAGATTTGGGCCAACCTCTCTGAAGTGTAAGTAGTAGCTACTGGAATTAAATGTGCCGACTTGGTCAACCTGTCCACAATAACCCACACCACATCAACCTTCTGCAAAGTCTGAGGCAACCCAACTACGAAGTCCATAGTTATGCGCTCCCATTTCCACTCAGGTATAGGAATCTGTTGAAGTGGGCCTCCTGGCCTCTGGTGCTCATACATAACCTCCTGGCAATTTAAACATCTAGCCACATACTCCACTATGTCTTTCTTCATCCACCTCCACCAGAAATGCTGCCTCAAGTCACGATACATCTTCGTAGCATAAGGATGAATAGAGTACCGTGAACTATGCACCTCCTCTAGAATCCTCTCCCTTAGGCCA
Organism: Nicotiana knightiana; assembly: GCA_005239525.1. Taxonomy (NCBI): domain Eukaryota; kingdom Viridiplantae; phylum Streptophyta; class Magnoliopsida; order Solanales; family Solanaceae; genus Nicotiana; species Nicotiana knightiana. The sequence goes on from ML390870.1 coordinate 7,097, forward strand.
TCAACATTAGGGATACATAAGCGACCCTGAAGTCTTAGAAAACCATCCTCTCCAATAGAAACCTCCTTGGTACAACCTTGTACCACTGTCTCTCTGAGAGCCACCAAGTGTGGATCATCAAACTGCCGAGCCTTGATCTCCCTCGATAACGAAGACTGAGCAACTATACGTGCAAGAACTCGGCGGGGCTCTAAAAGGTCCAACCTCACCAGGAGATTAGCCAAGGACTGAATGTCCAAAGCTAAAGGTCTCTCCTCCGCTGAAATGAAAGCCAAACTACCCATACTCTATGCCTTCCTGCTTAAGGCATCTGCAACAACATTCGCCGTGCCCAGATGATAAAGAATGGTGATGTCATAATCCTTCAGCAACTCAAGCCACCTATGCTGCCTCAAATTAAGATCCCTCTGCTTGAACAAATGCTGCAAACTGCGATAGTCAGTATAAACCTCACAAGGCACCCCATATAAGTAGTGCCTCCAAATCTTAAGAGCATGAACAATCACCGCCAATCCAAATCGTGCATAGGGTAATTCTTCTCATGAACCTTCAGCTGCCGTGAAGCATATGCAATAACTCACCCCTCCTGCATCAACACACATCCCAAACCAACACGTGAAGTGTCGCAATAAACTGTATACATCCCTGAGCCGGAAGGCAACACAGTACCGGTGCTGATGTCAATATTATCTTGAGCTTCTGAAAGCTCGCCTCACACTCGTCGGACCATCAAAATGGGGCATTCTTCTGGGTCAATCTAGTCAGAGGGGCTGTAATGGATGAAAAACCCTCCAATAATCGGCGATAATAACCTGCCAGACCCAAGAAGCTCCTGATCTCTGTAGCTGAAGTAGGGCGTGGCAAACCCTGAACTGCCTCAATCTTCTTAGGATCCACCTTGATACCCTCTCCAGATACCACATGTCCCAAGAAACCACAAAATCTAACCAAAACTCACACTTGAGAACTTAGCGTACAACTTTTGTTCTTGCAAGGTCTGGAGCACAACTCTCAAATGCTGCTCGTGCTCTCCTAGGCTGCATGAGTAAATCAAAATGTCATCAATTAAGACGATGAAAAAAGAATCAATATAAGGCATGAACACCCGGTTCATCAAATCCATAAATGATATTGGGGCATTAGTCAAGCCAAAGGACATCACCAGGAACTCATAATGACCATATCTCGTACGAAAGGCAGTCTCCGGAACATCCGAGTCCTGAATCTTCAGCTGATGGTACCCCGATCTCAAGTCAATCTTGGAAAACACCCGAGCACCCTGCAACTGGTCAAACAAATCATCAATACGCGGCAATGGGTACTTGTTCTTGATGGTGACCTTGTTCAACTGGCGGTAGTCAATACACATCCGCATAGTCCCATCCTTCTTCTTCACTAATAACATTGGAGCACCCAAAGGCGACACACTCGGTCTGATAAACCCCTTAGCCAACAACTCCCCAAGATGTTCTTTCAATTCCTTCGGAGCCATACAGTATGGGGGAATAGAGATAGGCTGGGTGCCTGGAGCTAAGTCAATGCAAAAATCAATGTCACGATCTGGTGGCATGCCCGGATGGTCTGAAGGGAATACATCAGCAAACTCTCAAACTACTGGAACTGAATCAATCGTCGGGGACTCGACGGTGGTGTCCCTCACATAATCAAGATAAGCCAAACAACCCTTCTCAACCATACTTCGAGCCTTCAGGAAAGAAATAACCCGACTAGCTGCACTAACTGAGGAACCTCTCCACTCCAATCTGGGCAACTCGGGCATGGCTAAAGTAACAGTCTTGGCATGGAAATATAGGATGGCATGATAGGGAGATAACCAATCCATGCTCAGGATGACCTCAAAATCGATCATATCAAGTAGCAGGAGGTCCGCTCTGGTCTCGAACCCACAGAATGTAACCACATAGGACCGCTAAATCCGGTCCACCACTACGGAATCGCCCACAGGAGTGGACACATAAATAGGAGTACCCAAGGACTCACGAGGAATATCCAGGAAATGAGCAAACAAGGCTGACACATATGAATAAGTGGATCCTGGATCAAGTAATACTGATGCATCTCTAACGCATACTGAAATAATACCTGTGATCACGGCATCTGAGGCTACTTTATCTGGTCTGGCTGGGAAAACATAGAATCTAGTTGGAGCACCGGATGACTAACCTCCACCAGTATGAACAGGAGCTGACTGGGCTCCCCATGTCTGTCCTCCACCTCTAGGACGACCCCTGCCAGTCTGTTCTCCACCTCTGGGTGGCCGGACCGCTGGTGATGAACTCATAGGCTGGTGACCCTGCTGCACTACCTTTCCCCGAAGCCTGGGACAATACCTCTTCATATGACCTGGATCCCTACACTCGTAACAACCTCTCGGCACCATGGCCTACTGCCCTGAAGGACCCTGAATAGCTGGAGGACGGTGTGAACTCTCTGCATAGCACTGAAGTAAGGGCTGGAGGACCCCTGATGGCCAGAATACCCGCTGGAGGAACCCTGAATAGCTGGCGGGCGATAAGAACTCTCCGGCATAATGCTGAAATAAGGCCTCACTAGAGCACCTCGGGGAGGTAGTGGGGGTGATGAATATGAGGGCGTACTAGGTTGGACCCTACCAAACTGACCTCTGCCCCTAGCTGGAGCACCTATGAAATCCCCAGAAAATCGAGCTCTCTTATCCTGCTACCCCTGCCCTCTGCTCCTCAATCGATAACCCTTAATCCTGCGAGCAATCTCTACCACAAGCTGATAAGAAGTCCCCATCTCCACCTCTCGGGCCATATTGGCCCTGATACCTGAGTGTAACCCAACTACAAATCTCCGCACTCTCCCTGCGTCAGTAGGAAGTATCATGAGTGTATGACAAGACAGCTTAGAAAACCTAGCCTCGTAGATCTGACCCTGCTCCAGCTGCTTAAGCTGATACCGTAGTTCTTCCCTCTTAGAGGGTGGAATATACCTGTCTAGGAATAGCTGAGTGAACTGCTCCCAAGTGATGGGAGGAGAATATGCCGGTCTGCCAAGAATGTAGGACTACCACCATCTACCGGCCCTACCCTCTAGCTAGAAAGTAGTGAAGTCAACTTCGTGGGACTCCAGTATCCTTATGTTGTGCAGTTTGTCCCTGATCCTATCAATAAAGTCATGTGCATCCTCATGACGCTCACCTCCAAAGACAGGAGGGTGCAGTCTGATCCATCTGTCTAATAACTTCTGCGGATCGCCGTCCGCAGTTGGTCTGGGCTCAGGTGTTGCTGTTGCTACTGACTGAACCCGCCCGTGGGCAGTGTAACCGGGGTCTGATAGACTGTTGCTGCATGTCCTGCGACCTGGGCAGTAGGGGTATGTGTCCCCCCTTGATGTGTGGCTAGAATTCGTGATTTTAAGCATTATATCCCTAGCATTTTATGAGCTTTAATGATAAAATACACGTCGTATGTGCCTAATAGGGTTTATTTTATGTGTAGGTGAATTGGAATTGGAAACGGGGCTAAACGGATGCAAATACGTCGAAGAATACGCGAGAGGGGACACCCGGACGATAACCGGGCGCCAAGCCAAACGGCCTGGGGCAGCCTGGCATTACCCAGGCGTTAGACCCAAAACGCCTGGGGGGTCCAGGCGTTACCCAGGCCTTAGGGCATTAACGCCAGGGTCTGCCTGGCCTTACCCAGGCGTTTGGGCTGAAACGCCTGGGTCCCGGAACGGCCAGAAATTGAGTTTTGACGGGTTTTAAGTGTTTCCAAGTTAGAATAGAAGTCTTGGAGACGCTTAGGGTTCATTCTAAACATATAAATAGACCCAAAAACATCACATTAGAGAGCTTAGCCAGATTTGGTGGGAGGACTTTTGACAGAGGATTCTACTT
>ML390877.1:0-17855 GCA_005239525.1 Nicotiana knightiana
TAACAACGCCACGTTACGTAAGAGAAGAGAGAAGAAAAAAAACACATGGGGTCTCACAGGAACGGTATCCTGGGAGATCCCTATGCATATTTACTTTGGGACTACGGGACGGTATCCCGGGAGATACCCCTGCTTATTTCTTTTGGGACTACAGGACGGTATCCCGGGAGATCCCCCTGCATATTTACTTTGGGACTACGGGACGGTATCCCAAGAGATCCCCCTGCATATTTACTTTGGGACTACGGGACGGTATCCCGGGATCCCTCCTGCATATTTACTTTGGTACTACGAGACGGTATCCGGGGAGATCCCCCCTGCATATTTACTTTGGGAGTATGGGACGGTATACCGGGAGATCCACTAGACAGTTGAGAAAAGGACTACAGGACGATATCCTGGGAGATCCTCATGGTTACCATTGTTATTGAGCTTTTCATATTCCGTGTTTAATCTGTTCCTATGTTTTGTTATTGCCTTGTTGACCTGTCTTATTTCACTGTTGTGCTCATTATTACTGTTCGGTTTCATACTGTAAATTCCTATTATATTGTTTAACCTCAGTAGGGCCCTGACCTCCCTCGTCACTACCCGACCGAGGTTAGGCTTAGCACTTACTGAGTACCGTTGTGGTGTACTCATGCCCCTTCTGCGCATGTTTTTCATGTGCAGATCCAGGTACCTCCACCCAAGCGCACTATCCCCGAGGTTGAGAGATCCAACAGAGACTTCGAGGTACATCTGTTGTGTCCGCAGACCAGGAGTCTCTATCTTATTCCAGCTTTTTGTGAAAAGTTTTTCCTTCCTTACAGTTGTGTAGACATTCTGGAGATTAGAGCAGTGTATTATATTTCTGTTAGCCTGTGGTTCCCGTGAGTTTCTGGGTTTTGGGGTGATATTGTAGACTTCCGTATTATTTTGGGTGTATATGCCAAGTGGCATTTGTACACAGTCTTTGCTTTAAATTGTTCAGTTTTTACTTTATTATTCCTCAAGGTATGTTGATATTCCGCATTTCTAGACTTACCTAGTTATAGGGACTAGGTGGCATCGCGACATGTTCACGGAAGACGAACTGGGGTCGTGACAGGTGTCTGTCGCCATCACGACCTTGATGGGTTCTGGGTCGTGACAACGTGGGGGTTTTGGGTCGTGACAACATGGTATCAGAGCACTAGGTTCCCTTAGGTCTCACGAGTCATGAGCAAGTCTAGTAGAGTCTTGTAGATCAGTACGGAGACGTCTGTACTTATCTTCGAGAGGCTACAGGGTTGTTAGGAGTACTTCCCTTCTTGATTCCTCATCGTGCGATTTGACTCCTTTGAGGCTTATGCCTACGTTTCTTCCTACTCAATCTTACACCTCGCAAAGAGATTGCTATAAATAAAGAATTTGTGGGATTGTAATGGTGCTACAGATATGGTGCGTGACATTTTTCCATGCACAGTTAGTTAGGGCTATTGTCGTTGCTCTACAGAAGGATATTATGTAGTTTCAGCTCGGTAGCTGCACTTCTAAGAGCTTTGAGGTTATGCGAATATTTGCTATGATGCTTACAATTGGTTATCGCACGGTATTGATATGACGGTGGTATGTTTGTCCATGAGTTTAAGCAGTGAATGACTTGGAAGGATGTTTACTCAGCGCAAGATTTAGAGATTCATTATTTCATTTCCGGCGGGGGAAAGGCAAACAGACTATAGATGATCAGGCTCGGGTTGATAGAGTAATGAGACGGGGTGTTTTTAAGTGAGGTGGAATTTTTATCTGTGATGTGGTATCGTTGTCTTTGATCGAATAAAGTGCGTTAAGTTCGTCGGTGCTATGGTTTCTTCGGTTTCATTGGGTCAGAGTAATGTGAAGTCGTATTGAAGAAACGACCGTCAGAGATTGTGGTGCCCAGTGGTTCAGGGTGAATAGGTATTTTTAATGCAGGCGGCTCGAGAAAGATGATGTTCAAAAAGGTTTGAAGTTGTGGTGATCTGCTGGTTTAAGTGCTAAAAAGAATGATATTGATTTGAGGCAACAACTGGGCAGCATGCGATGAGGAAATACATGTAGGAAGTATCATCCAATGGTCAAATTTCTAAAAGGCCAGGTATAAGAAGCGAGAGTCAAGTAGTTGCTTAAAGGAGTAAGTTTGACCAAAGTGGGGGAGCGGCAGCATAGCATAGGAGTTATGTGGTAGGATAGATGCGCATCTTGAGGAGAAGTTTCGAGCGATTTGAGAATTTTAGTGGACGGTGATTGGGTCCACGGGCTTGAGTTGAAATATTGACTATTACAACGGGAGATGGGATGCAACAGGAAGAAGTTACTTGGTATGAAGAAGGATGCGATATAGCTTGGGATTATAAGATATTATCGCGCATTTAATAGATGTCCATGAGGAGTGGATGGGCTGGTTAAGTTGGTAAATGAGAACGGGCATAGGATCGGGTATTGATGTCATAGAGATTGTGCAGTGCAGCGTCGCTGGAGGATGTCGATTGGTAATTTTCGCAGGTGGGTTATCTACGGTGAGCAAGATTAGTGGTTGCGTGGTTGGTGGAGTTTCTGCGAGGGATTTTACTGACTATTCATCAAGGGGTCGAATATGAGAACGTGGTTAATGACTTAGAGGGCTTGTGAAATGCCAACAAAAGGATTTAGAGGAATTTGACGGGTTGGTTGTGCAAGATCACATCAGCAATAAAGAAAGGATCTTGGTGGGTTCCAGATTTGTGTAATAGTGGATTCAGGCTAAGTGGGAGAGTTCCACCGCCTACTATTGGGTTGCATGGTTATCTACTGGTGAAAATTCGGGTTATCGGCATATTAGTGGGTTGTTACAGCCAAGGGAAGAAGACAAGAGTGGGAATTGAGCATAGGATTTGATAAATGTGTGCAAAGGTTGGCCTTATTGAATCAAGTTTAGGCTTTGGAAGGATTCAGTATTTATGCTTAGTACAGAGGTAATTTCCAAGGGAAGTGATTCGGCCGGGTGCTTATTCAAGATGGGTGTTCAGGTGCTAGCGAAGCCGTGGAATGGATTATGTTCGGGACCAAGCCAGAGTGGGTGACTCTCAACAATATTCCTAGTAAGTTTCGAAGGTTAGAATGTGATGTCTAAGGATTTCAAGCCCCCGGTATGGTTAGGAATCGAGCTTTTGCGGCGGAATTATGAGAAAGAGGAAATGATTGTAGTGTTCTATGTTATCTCCGGCATGCATGATGGGTATGCCAGTCGAAGATGTGAATATGCGTGCAAGGAGATCATGAATCGGTTCATGGGTCTAGAGACGAAGTGGTTCGTGGAATGAAGTCACTCGAAGTGAGTGCGAATTGAGTTGCTATGTGTTGATTTGGAGTTATCATCATCCCTAAGGTGAGTGTGAATTGGATTGGGATATAGTATGGGTCGTTTTATATGGGCATTATGAGTTATTATTCATCTTGATCTATGGCTTGAGCCAAGCGGGGGAAATTCTGTTGTTGATAAGTTGATTGTGCGACTAAGTGTCGTATCAGTTTCAGTTTGAGGTATACGGGTGAATCAATTATGTCCTACAAAAGTGGAGTTTGGGAATGATGCGAGTAATGGAAATTTAGAAAAGTTAGATGGTCGGCCATAGTGGAATTGGCGCAGTGGCGGCAGTAATTAGTCATTTCGTCATGATGAGTTATGCATGTGATTGGTGACGGTACGTGCGGGGTTTGATGGTCGCCGTAATCGATTTTATTTGGAAATATCCAAGTATTTTGGGCATGTTATGTGTAGGCGGATCTCGGAAGGATTATGGTGGTATAGACTATTACTTAAGGATTTGCACGTTTTATGATTAGGAGAATTTGCTCGTGTGTTGTTACGGTTTCCTTGAATTGGGTTAAATAAAAGGTTTTATGTGATAAAGTATTCTCCCTAATAGTGGTTCAGGAGTTATGATGGAATTCTTGTGCTATGCATAGTGTCATGTTAGGTGCAGTGAATGGTATGAAATTTGGAAGCAAGGATCAAGGTAGCAGTTCGGTGTTGGCAAGGATGTCACGAGCTCGGATGAGCAAGGAAATGGATTTGGATGTTTAGAGTAAGCTGGTATTGTCTTCAGCATCACCTAAGATCGGTGGTTGTGTAAGAGGTGTTGCGTTCTGGTTACAGATTTCTTGGTAGGCTTTACAGCAGTTGTGTGGCCGGTGGTATGGAGGTGTAGACTTGTTATCTAGTGCATGAGGTCGTGGAAGTGTATTCCACGCGAAGATCGTATGAGTGTGACATGTAGTCAGTTGATTGATTAAAGATTCAAACCAAATATAAAGAAGTATAATATTGTTTATTTGAGAGTTTATGCCTGGAGGGCGCTCGGTTCATTTGGTTGCAGAGGTTGGGGTTTTACTCCGGCTATGATGGTTGTTCTTGCGTTTTATGAGAAAAGTGGGTTATTATGGACCCAGGTAAGGCCATTAGCCTAGTTCAGTGCGAGTGGAATCGGCTTGAAGGTTGTGAATGGATTTAAATATGATTATGGGCTCCATGTGGGTTAGAGGTGTTCGTTTCAGTATGGAGTTTCTCATGGAGAGGTATTAGAACATTAGATGTTGTTCCATCTTCGCCTATTTCAGGTAATATTCTATTGTGTCGTGTGAGTTGTGAAGACGGCTTGATGATTTCTTATGTGTTGAGGTCCCGCGTAGTGATGATGATGTGTGAGCAGGATGGCTCTTGAGATTCAGAGTATGTATACCGCACCTCAGTTGTGTTTGAGTTTTGTAGCATATGGCTCTATCAGTCTCCCTAGGATGGTAATTTGCACATAGCGTGCTTGTGACCGATATTCGATATTTTGTGATAATGAGCAATTTAGCTCGGTGCATATCTCCTCATGGTTATGTTATTTAGATCGGGTGGAACGCCGCCACGGCTATGTTATTTGGATCGGGTTGCGCGTCGCAATAGTGTGATGTTGAGTACGGTTCCCCATTTCCCAATTTTTCTGGTCCATATTAGTTGCGTGAATTGAGTAGTCCCTTTCTGAGTCATTTCTTTATGTATCATGTTCAAGTTATAACGTATTAGCGCATTGTGGCATCATGAGAGACTGGTGGTCGTGTCTGGGGTGACTTGTTGTCTGAGCAGTTCATACTGGGTGAGACGAGATTATTGGATCGGGGAATCAGTTTCGATAAGATTATGTGAAGTATATTAAAGGAAAAATACCATTATTTGGTTCTTAATAAGGTTATGATTCTAGTCAAGAGGAGAGATTCAATGATTTGTTGACTCTGCAGTTGGTTATAAATTTCTACACATCTCCTCCGTTGCGGTGGTATCGTAAGCGGTATAGCAGGACCTATATAGAAGTCATGAGGTGCATTGGGAGCATCAGATTCGTGGAATTTTGGCTATTAAGGTCAGGGATGTCGTTATGGTTAAATGGTGAATTATGCGGCGTTTGGTTCTAATTAAGCAAAGGCATGCAATCATGTTCTGATACCTCGTGTAGTGATTGATTCGGTGTTCATATATTGGAAACAAGCCTGGCAGAGAATTTCAGGTGTTGGAACTGGGTTCCGAGCTCATTATATGGATAATAGAGGATATCTTCAGATTTGTTCAAGCAGATGTACTCAACTGGGTTGTTGTAGCACCGGCAGGTGCACGAGATGTTAAACAGTGATTTTAGACAACTCCAGAGCAGTTCTTAGCACGTTCGAGGACGAACGTATGTTTAAGTGGGAGAGAATGTAAAGACCCGACCTATCGTTTTGAGCTCTAGTGCGTCGTTTGTCGGTTTAAGGCCATGATCAACTTCATTTCAGGTATTATGACTTGTAGGCGTGGTCAGAACTGAATTTCGGGAAGTTCGGAGTCGAATTGGAAAGGAATTTCTCATTTCGGAAGCCTTAAGTTGGAAAATTGACTAAGATTGGATTTTTGAGTAAACGACCTCAGAATCAGGATTTGAAGGTTCCAGCAGGTTCGTATGATGATTTCGGACTTGGGCGTATGTTTGGAGCGGGTTTTGGATGACCCGGGAGCATTTCGGCGCATATTGTAGAAGTTAGCATTTTAGAAGAAATTTCATAAGCCTGGGTTGAAGTGCATTTAAGTGTTATTGATGTCCGTTTGGGATTCCAAGGGTGGGAATAGCTCCGTATGGTGATTCTGGTGTTAGGAGCGCAATCAGAAGTGAATTCGGAGGTCCGTAGGTCATTTGGAGTTATTTGGCTAAAGTTAGAAATTTGAAGTTTTTAAGAAGTCCGATCGGAAGTAGAAATTTTGATGTCGGATTCCGATTCCGGAAGTTGCGGTAGGTCCGTAATGCTGAGTGTGACTTGTGTGAAAATTTTGGGGTCAACCGGACGTGATTTGATAAGTTTCGGCATCGAATGTAGAAGTTGGAAATTTTAAAGTTCATAAAGATTTAATTGAGTTGCGATCCATTGTTTCGATGTTATTTGATGTGATTTGAGGCCTCGAGCAGGTCCGCATTATCTTTTGGAACTGGTTGGTGTGATTGGACGGGGTCCCGGGTGCCTCAGGTGGATTCAGGGTGGTTAACGGATCGAATTTGGAATTTGAGAAAGGCTGAGGGCTGCTGTCATCTGGTGTGACCGCACCTACGGGTCTTTGGCCGCAGGTGCGGAGCCGCAGAAGCGGCCTTGGTTCCGCAGAAGCGAAGATGGCTGGCTTAGGTTGGGACCGCAGATGCAGTTGGCTCGCCGCAGAAGCGAGACCGCACCTGCAGATTTGTAAGCACAGAAGCGGGAATAGGCTAGTAGCCCTGGACCGCAGAAGCGGTGACAGGTCCGCACCTGCGGAACCGCATGTGCGAGGGATCGTTGGGCAGTGAAGTGTTTTAATAGACGGGATTTGGCCATTTCTTTTCATTTTTCTCATGGATTGGGCGTTTTTTGGAAGGCTTCAAAAGGGGGGCTTCATCATCAATGGCAAGGTAAGCTATCCCCACCTATTGTGAGTTAAATATATGATTATGCATGGATTTGAACATGAAAATTTGTAGAAAAATTTGGGATTTTGAAGAAAAGACCTAGAATTTGTATTTTGGATTTTGACCACGAATTCGGGCATGAAATTTAAAGAGAATTATATATTTGAGTTCGTAAAGTTATGGGTAATCTTTATCTTCGAAAAATTTCGGAATCTGGGCACGTGGGCCAGATGGGGGATTTTATCGACTTTTCGAGTGGAGTTTGGAATTTATATAAATTGAATTGTTATAAGTATTAGAGTATATTTTCATTAGTTTGCCCATCATTTGGTTAGTTTTGGGCGTGGTGCATCAATGTGAGTCGCCGAGAGGGTTTGGATGTCGGTTATGAATCTTCGGAGCGAGGTAAGTCTCCTTTCTAACCTTGTAAGAGGGAATTGTCCCCATAGGTGAAATAATTGAATATGTGCTACAATTTGTGAGGGCTACGTACGCACGAGGTGACGGGAGTCCGTGCGTAGCTACTATTATGCTTATGTCCAGGTAGTCTAGGACCCAAAAGCATGTTCGATTTGCCCTACTTGTGACTTTATTGATGAATTTGGAAATGATTAAACCTTACCGAAATTGGTAAATGAATTTCTGGAAAAGATTTAAATATTATCTTCGCGTCCATTAAAAGAGAATTTTATCACTTTCTTCGGTAATTGTTCTCCTAATAAAATGTGAATTGTTGTGTGAATGTGTGTATCTACGAGTACCTGAGTCACATGTACGATTCGCGAGCATGGTAACTATATTAGTTATATATGACCGTGTCGCATGATTGATTCGCGAGCGTGGTAATAGATGCATCTATGGTTCGAGTCGTTCGACCCTTCGGTAGTGCACAGTTTACATTTATCGTTGGTTCGAGCCGTTCGACCCTCGGCATTTCTTGCGCATGATATTTGCTGAGTACTTTCTGAGATTTTTAACTGGTTACTGGCCTGGAATTATAAATTGTCGTCTGAAATGACGAAGATTTAAAGCTTATAAATGTGGAAGAAGTCGTTGTTTCCTATCACTATTTGTTAATTACCTTTGATATTCATGCTTAGTGTCATCCTTGTTTATATTGAATTGACCTCTAGCAAGTGTCAAAGTCGACATCTCGTCACTACCTCTTCGAAGTTAGGCGGGATACTTACTGAGTACACGTTATTTTCGTACTCATACTACACTTGCTATGCATTTTTATTGCACAGGTACATGTATATCTAGTGGCCCCGCTTGGCGCCATGGCATGGTTGATATGAGGACTTGGGTGAGTTGCACCTCTCGAGACGACCCGCAGCTGGCAGAGTCTCCCTCAGATGTGTTGTATTATACTTTTATTTCTTTGTCCAGTTTGTATTCCGGACAAATATTGTATCACATGTATACTTCTTAGAAAGTTTGCTCATGAACTTGTGACACCGGGTTGTGGGATTACTTTGGGATGTATTTGTCGATTGAATTATTTAAAACATCGTTGTTTACTCGGTAACTTTATTTGATCTTTATATAATGAAATAAAAAGTAACAATTTTCAAAAATACTAAAATAGAAATTTAACTAACCATTGAGTGTTGGCTTGTCTGACTGTGGTGTCCGGCGCCTCACGACCTTGATGGGTTTTGGATCGTGACACATGATGCATAGATATTGTTTTGAAGCTGTTGATAAAACTTTAAGAGATATTCTTAGGTTTAAAGATGCATCCAATTTAGACCGACCTTTTGGAGGTAAAATAATTGTTCTTGGTGGTGACTTCAGACAAATATTACCTGTCATTCCAAAAGGTACTAGGCAAGATATTGTTAATGCTTCTCTCAATTCTTCTTATGTTTGGCCTCACTATCAACTCTTAAAGTTAACAAAGAATATGAGATTACAAGGTTATGAAATAGGGACTCATCTAGATGAGTTGAGAGTTTTTTCAGATTGGATTTTGGCAATTGGCAATGGTATGATTGGTAGTTCTGTTGATGGCAATGAAAAAGTCCAAATACCAGATGATCTTTTGATAAACAGTATGTTGATCCAACCTCTGCAATTGTAGAAAGTACATATCCCGATTTCGACAGTCGTTGCAATGATCTAGGATACCTCCAACAAAGATCCATTCTTACTCCAACTCTTGATATTGTGGAATCAATCAACGAATATATGATTTTACTTCATCAAAGTTCTGAGAAATCATATTTGAGTTCCGATACAATCTGCAGCTCTGACAATACTTATTCATCACTAGAACATGTACACGCTCCAGAATTCTTAAATACTATTAAATGTTCTGGAGTTCCAAACTCTAAAGGTTGGAATTCCAGTGATATTATTAAGAAATATTGATCAGTAAGCAGGATTATGTAATGGAACAAGGTTGATCATAACTAAACTTGGAAATCAAGTTATTGAAGCCAAGGTTTTAGCAGGACAGATGGCTGGACAGACAATGTTTATTCCAAGAATGACATTGACTCCATCTGATGCTAGAATTCCATTTAAGTTCCAGTGAAGACAATTTTCAATCATTATATCTTTTGCCATGACAATCAATAAAAGTCAAGGACACTCACTGTCTCACGTGGGATTATTTTTGAAGAAATCAGTATTTACACATGGACAGCTATATGTTGCTCTTTCTCAGGTGACAAGCATAAAGGGATTAAAAATTTTGGTTTATGATGACGATGGACAAATAACTACTGAAGCTACAAACGTAGTATTTATAGAAGTTTTTAGAAATTTAAACTAACAAGATAATCAATATCTTTTTTGAGGTTTAAGTACTACTTTTGTTGTTGAGATTCATTGACCAAGTGCGACAATAGCTATTGATATGATATCTGAATCATGTAATAGGTACCTTTACTTTTCGGTTCTTTTTTTATATCTTTCTCTGTTTCTCTATTCTATAAACAAATTAACATTTCATAAAATATTGTAAATACAGATTGGTCAGCATCTGCCATAACATGGATTAACAGAACTTCTTACATCGCATTTGTGAAGAAGCACTAAATGTCATGTACGCAGTTGGTTTGAATATGGTAATTCATCAACTGGATATTATGACATTTCATCAACTGTAATATATTTTACTGGATACTAAAATTATGGATGTTTCAGTATACTGCTAATCGGTAAACTCATTTTTTGGTTTGTATTTTATTGGTGTGATACAACATGATTGTTTCTGAATATGCTTACTCCTCCGTGCTATTTTTTCTACTACTTTATTATTTGATTCTGCTCTTTCTTAATTTGGCAGGAAAAGTATGATCAAATTTACCATTCCATCAATGATGACTTCTTTATTTAGTGTCCGAATTGTTAATTTGTTTTCACAGTCGGGAAAATTTAATGAGATACGGAATGTAAGTGCGTTACAGTTCATTTTATATAGTAATATTTTCCTGATATAAAGAACTTTGGCTACAATTCTAACTCAATAGTTCTGAGAGACATGTGAACTGGCTCTCAGACAAATCAAAGAGTTGAAGAATGTAGGAACTAGTAACAGTTCCTCAGCAATGATATCATCACCCTTTCTATTTATAGACAATCTGCTACTTCTGCTTCTTCCTCCGTCCAAGACCTGAGGAACGTTCTTTTGAGTGAAGAACAGTACATGTATGAATGTTCTGCTGCTCTTTTTCACATTTGAACAATGGTGGACATGAAGAATTTTGCAGACGAATTAGATGAAAATGACAGTAAGGGAAAAAAATTTCATCATCATTAAAGGTATATATGTTGAAGACCTCAATCTATACAACTCCTTGCTTTACTTCTATGATTATAATGCAATAGCAACTTGGGCTGCATAAATCAACAAGTTCAACTTGCAATTGCTGAAGCCAAAAAGGAGCTCCTGGAGATGCATCATAGCTTTATTTTCAAGCTGGGGAGCAGTATGCTGAATTTGTAGCACATGTTATGTTGTTGGAATCTGAGATTCAGACTGCTGCTCCAAATCAATTCCTGGACTGCTTAAGCCACTGCTTCAAATTTGACAGTAGCACTGGAGATGTTGTTCATCGTGAGCTTTCAAAGGTGATTGGATATCTACCTAGTTGTGATAATATAGCTAGATGTTTTGCCTCTTCTTTTTCTAAAAGATAATTGAAATATTAATTTTAATTCGCGCTGTCACAAACCTTATTTTACCAGGTGCTCTTCTCATTTAATTTAAACAGTTACGCTGCTACCTTGCTATCTTTTTCTTCGAAGGTATGGAGTTTATATATACCTTTGGCACAAACTTTAGTGATTCTTATGGTTGATGTAGAATTACTTAAACATTAACTTTATGTATCTCTGACTCATGATTGTACATCTTTGTGTGATAATATGTCTCTGTAGGCATCCTGAACCTGTGATTCTTATTAATGAGACCATGTCCGGGTAAGCAGTATCAAAAAGAGAAGGACACACTATTTGTCCATTCTTTTCAAGTAAATGCATCGGCATTTTTTGTTTCATTATGATGCACATCACTGCATGACTTGGACATCATGCACCCAGGCAAAAGTGCTTTTACGAGGTTATTGAGATATAGAAGAATTCCCTCTCACGTTATTTTTATAACATAATTAGAGAACTATGGACGTAAAATTACTTTAGCTTCTCTGGTGATTGGTGCGGCAGGAGCTACTATAATGTTGTTTATATATTACTTCCATATTCATTTCAACAGTTGAGGAATAATTAATATTTTCATATTCACTCTTACATTCCATGAACTTGCATACTGTACAGGCGGACCATTAAAGTATTAAGGTGTCTAAAATTATATACTATAATTAGATTCATATTAAGGCGGAACACTATTTTTCTTTGGCAACCCATCTGCTATCGTTACATCAATGCGTTATGTAACAAATTCAGCCATACTTTCTATTTTGATAGGAAAGATACAATAAGTTTATAAAATTTATTCTTATGTTTTATTAGTGATTATGTTTTTCGTTTTAATTTGGTCATTTACAGGGAGGTTTGATTCTGAATGATTCTCCCAACGATAACTCTATTGTAGATGTTGCTCGATGGTCTGGAGCTACTATTTGCATTTTTCAACATATCAGTAAGTTTTTGCAACTTGGGCTATGTCTTTTTAGTCATAACATGTTTATAGAGTGAGTTCATCTTATTTCGTATTAATGCTTTGCTTGGACCTAACTTCTTTACGATATTTTAATAGGTGAAGGTTTTGAAATAACATATTTACGTGGGACAATCCAAAACACACACACCATGGAAGAATATAATTGTTCTTTTTGAGGCTATAAAGAACATTATTGGACTTTAGAAAATAGCTGTATGTTTCTTTATTATGTTTTCTTTACTTTATTATACGAATAACCATTACATTTATATGTTACAAAATATAATAGCTTTTCCATATTCTTTTGTATCTACCATCTTTCCCGACATATATTTTCCTATAAATAATTCATATATTTATTATTTATCCGCGCAACGAGTACGTATACTAATCTAGTGAAAAGGATACCAAGTGTTGTTGTTTGCGGATTATCTGCGATTTCTTCTGCAATTTTCAAGTGCTTCTCAGCAGTCTTCTCCGCATATTCAAGTAGACATATCTAAAGGTTAGTAATTGAAAATTGATTTTATGATTATGGTTGAAATATGATAGAGTTGAATCTCGATAATGATTTCAATCTTAAATAAAGATGAATAAGGGCCTTTAAAATTCAAATCTTTATATATACAACACTTGATTTTGTGCATGCATACACTTCAAGGTTTTTCTGTTATAAGTAACAAATTTTAGGTCTTTTTTATTTTTATACTTTAGGGTTGTCTACATGTATATATTTTGGAATATTTTAGTTATTGTGGAGACAAAGAAGGGATTTTTCTGCCATTTCATTTTACAATAAAACATATTAAAATATTTCTATGTTAAAGTGAAGGTTTTATATGTATAGTACTTGTATTTTGTATTTATTTTAGTTGTTTCTCTTATTTTATTGTTAAATTTAGATGTTCTCCTTAAATGTTATTTTTTCTGGATGTTACTCCATTTTTTGTTACTGTTTTTTTGTTAAAGCTTATTTTTTCATGCAACTGTCACGAACTCAATTCCTAAATCGGCCGTGATGGCGCGCATCGTAGAACTAGGCTAGCCAATAACCACATATTCACAATTTCTTTCAAAATCCCAATCACATTCCAAGCATTTCATAAAATATACAAAGTTTACTAAATAAAGTAGGCCAATATACAGTGCCACCACCCCAAAACCGGGAGCCAACATGTCATGAACATCTAAGGAAAATAAGCCTAAGGTATAATATTATAATACAAAACCTCCGAATAAATAGCTAGATACAACAAGAAGGGAAAATAGAAATGTTGCGGACGCTGAACAGCTACCTCTATATCCCGCAATCCGGCTCCGTACGAAAATAAATGGCTAATGCTCGATATCTGCACCTGAATCTACACATAGGGGTGACGGGAGTAATGTGAGTACGCCAACTCAGTAGTAATGAAAATAAATCAAGTCCAAGTGGCAAGAAATCGCATAGAAATCAATGTCATCAATTCACAATATGCACAGCCTTTCTTTCCAACAGTATAAACATAGATATATGAAATCATCATGCCTTAAAACCAACTTCAGAAAAGTCCTTTGAAGAATGCATATTTTTAACAACTTCAAACCGAAAGATTTAGTATGAAAATGAAATGAATCATATAGAGGCCTCTCGGGCAAAACATATTTTATAAGTTCAGAGTGAAAGTAGTAAAACGATAAGTAGCCCCTCGGGCAAAAATATGTATCATAATCAGCCCCTCGGGCATGCCTCAAAGTCACTCATAAACAGTCACTCAGCACCTCACAGTCACTCATGCCTCCCAACACTCGTCACTTGGTACTCGGCACTCTGTGCGCACATTGGGGGTGTGTGCAGACTCCGGAGGGGCTCCTTCAGCCCAAGAGCTAATATCAAGCCACCTCGTGGCATATCATATCCTCACAATCAGGCCCTCGACCTCACTCAACAGAACCACTCAAAAGGCCCCTCGGGCGAATCAGTAAAACAGGGTACTCGACCCAAAACATCATTTTTAAATCTCAAGTAGTGTAAATCAGGATGAGTTTCGAAAACAATAAGCACAATGTGGCTGAGTGAAATCATCAACAAATAGTGAGGAAAAACAGCAGTAAAAAGCCCCCAAGGGGTCTAAACAGATCGACACGAGGCCCCAAACACGGCCTATAGCCCAAATATTTCAACAAATCTTTAGAACATAATTTAACATAAGGTTTTGAGTAAAATATGCAACTCATTAGTTGCTGCGGAGAGGACCTAGTCCAATCCAAAAATCAGTACGCGCCACATACTCGTCATCCGACATATGCGCCATTCTAAAATCAGTGAGAAATATGTAGTCTGGGGTTTCATACCCTCAGGACGAGATTTATAACCATTACTTACCTCTACCGGGCCACAATACTAGTCCGCTATGCTTTTGCCCCTCAAATTGGCTCCCGATTGCTCCGAATCTAGCCAAAACCAGTTTAACAAATACCAAAGGAACACAACCCAATCGAAAACTATCAAATTATACAAGAATCTCGAAATTCGGCCAAACCCAAGCCCTAGGCCCACGCCTCGGAATTCGATAAAATTTACATCACTAGAATCCTCGTCCCTCCACGATTCTATACATACCAACAACACTAAAATCGGACCACAATTGCCCACTCAAATCCTCAAAAGAAAATTCCAATTTCCATGCACCCTTCTTCCCAAATTTGGGTTTAATTCCAACAATTTTATGGTTTAATTACTTGGAAAACGACATATAAACGAGTTATGAAGTTTAAAACCTTACCTCCAAGTGATTCCCTTCAATTTCCTCTTCAAACCCTCTCAAAAGAGCTCCCAACTCGTTCAAGAATGGAGGAAAATGAACTATTCTCGCACAAATGGCCTTTTAAAACATTCTGCGCAGCCATTAAATTTTCCTCAGTGCGATCGCGACTCTAGACACGCGATCGCGATGTACAGACCATCCACTAAATGCGATCGCAGACCAATACACGCGATCGCATAGAAAAAATCTCCACCCCACACACGCGCCTCAGAATCCTCTACGTGATCGCACCAACACCCACGTGATCACACTGCCTTACCTGACAAACCTATGTGATCGCATAGAACAAAATCCTGCCATCTCCAGCTAGGTCTATGCGATCGCAAACATCCTCCCACGGTCGCGTAGAAGGAAACCAGAACCTCACATCAGCAAAAATCTGCCCAGTTTTCAAGCCTAATTCTACACCAGACATCAAAACTTCATTCCGAACACACTCCTAAGTCCCAAATCACCTAACGAAGCCATCCGAGCCATAAAATCCGCATTCCGAGGTCGTTCACCAATAAGTCAACTCTCAGTTGACTTTCTCAACTTTGAGGCTACTTTAAGAGACTAAATGCCTCAATTCTCACATGACCACTCCGGAGTCAAACCAACTGACCCAACACAGCAAAAAAACAAGCTAGCAATATATGACAAATGCATAAATGGGGGAAACGGGGTAAATCTCACGGAACGACCGGCCGGGTCGTTACATCCTCCCCCTCTTAAACAAACGTTCGTCCTCGAACGGGTCTAGAAACATACCTGGAGTCTCAAAATAGGTGAGGATACATGTCCCGCATCTCTCGCTCGGTCCCCCAGGTGTCATCTTCCACCGGCTTCCCTCTCCACTGAACTTTCACTGAAACTATATCCTTAGATCTCAGCTTCCTGACCTGTCGGCCCAAAATAGCCACTGGCTCTACCTCATATGACATATCACTCTCGAATTGAACCGTGCTGAAGTCCAAAACATGAGACGGGTCACCAACACACTTCCGGAGCATCGAAACATGGAATACCGTATGAATACTCGATAGACTGGGAGGCATAGCAAGCCTATAAGCCACCTCCCCAACCCTCTGAAGCACTGATGTTATTTAAATTACTAATACTAAATATTAAAACTAAAGATTAACTAGGTTAAGGTATAAACAATTGTAATAAAATCTAAGGTTATGGTTTTCCCCGCTGGTGAACTTACTTCTCGGATACTTCGTATAGCTTGATTAATCGTCTCTATCAATCATGAACGCTCTATCTACCATAAATCTCTCTCAAGTAATTATGATAATTTACTAGACGCACTCTCTCAAGTTACGCTAGCTAGATTGCATTACAGTTCACTTAGATTGCACCCGAAGTATCGTTATCTCTAATCCAACCTCTAAACCCTCGGTTATGACTTTCGTCTATACTCTGGGAGTGGTGTTGTTCAAACAATTACCTAAATATGCACTCTCTCTCAAGTAGATACATAATAAATAGGCACAGCTAATTGAGGGCCCTTCAATCAACTACAACAAGAACGTAGTTGAACAAATAGAGTTTAATCAACCAATCAAAGCTATATTAATATCACAATAAGTTTATTCCCCAACGGGTTCCACACGAAATTAGCTAAACAAATTCATAAGAATAAAATCTAAAACAACTAGCATAATTAAACTACAAAGTAAGGAAGAAAATATGTACAAATTGATGTTTTGCCTTCGATTCACTCTAAACTCGAATCTCTGTGTATCCCTGTGAATCTCCCTCTGTAGTTGTGTTTTAGGAGTCTATTTATAGGTTTAGGGTGAACCCTAACCGTGTAGGAGACTTCTATTTCAATTAGAAAACACTTAAACCCGTCAAAACTCGATTTCTGGCCGAACTGGGGACCTGGCGTTTGGACCCAAACGCCTGGCTAACGCCAGGCCAGGGCTGGCGTTTCAGCCCAAACGCCTGGCTAACGCCAGGGTGGGGCTGGCGTTTCAGCCCAAACGCCTGGCGTTAGGGTCAGGCTGTTTGGCTCTGTCGCCCGGCTATCGCCCGGGTGTCTCCTTTCGCGTATTTTTCGATGTATTTGCATCCTTTTAGCTCCGTTTCCATCTCCACTTCACCTACGCATGAAATAAACTCCATTAAGCACATAACAAGTGTAATTTTATCATTAATGCGCATAAAATGTAAGGTATATCACATGTTAAACTATGCAATTTAGTCTCGCATCAAGCACCTCAAATGGCCCAATGAACCTGGGACTCAGTTTCCCTCTCTTCTCGAATCTCATAACACCCTTCATGGGAGACACCTTGAGCAACACCTTATCCCCAACCATGAAAGACACATCTCGGACCTTCCGGTCCGCATAACTCTTCTGCCTAGACTGCGCCATGCGAAGCCGCTCCTGAATCAACTTCGCCTTACCCAACGCATCCTGAACCAAGTCTGTGCCCAATAGCCTAGCCTCGCCCGGATCAAACTAACCAACCGGAGATCTGCACCTCCTACCATATAAAGCCATAAACGGAGCCATCTGGATACTCGACTGATAGATGTTATTATACGCAGACTCCACTAGTGGCAGAAACTGGTCCCATGTAACACCAAAGTCAATCACACAAGCACGCAACATGTCCTCCAAAATCTGAATGGTACGCTCCAACTGCCCGTCGGTCTGAGGATGAAACGCCATGATCAACTCAACTTTAGTACCCAAATCTCTCTGCACGGCTCTCCAAAACTGAGATGTGAACTGAGTACCTCTGTCGGAAATGATAAAAACTGGAACCCCATGCAATCGGACAATCTCCCTGATATAAATCTCAGCTAACCTCTCCGAAGAATAAGTAGTACCGACAGGAATGAAGTGCGCGGACTTGGTCAGCCGATCCACAATAACCCATATAGCATCAAACCTCCTCGAAGTCCGTAGGAGTCCAACTACGAAGTCCATGGTGATCCGCTCCCACTTCCACTCCGGAATATCAAACCTCTGAAGCAATCCACCAGGTCTCT
>ML390878.1:0-14278 GCA_005239525.1 Nicotiana knightiana
TTACAATTCCCTACACCATTGGCAATTTGGCTTTTGCCAAAGCACTGTGTGATTTGGGGGATAGAATTAATCTAATGCCCCTGGCTATTTATAGAGACTGGGTATTGGTAGAGCCAGACCAACTTCTATGTTGCTGTACCTGGCTGATAGGACGGTGAAGAGACCGTCGGGTATTCTGGATGATGTCCTAGTGCAAGTGGGGAAGTTTGTATTCCCTGCTGACTTTGTGATACTAGACTGTCTAGTGGATGAAGAAATTTCCATAATCTTGGGCAAACCATTTTTGGCCACACGCAGAGCTCTCATTGATTGTGATACCGGGGAGCTCAAGATGAGGCTGAATGATGAAGAAATCACATTCAACGTGCAAAAATCCATGAGGCGACCGAGTGAGTTCACCAACTGCTCTTTAATTGATGCTATGGATGTGATAGTTGAGGAAGATGATGCAACCTTAACCACTGAGGACCCTCTCACTGCATGCTTAATGAACTTAGATGCGGTAAATGGAGAGGAATTGGAAGAGTGGGTGCTAGCACTTCAAGGTAAGGGAGTATGGTCGAGGGATCTTGAGTATGAACCATTGCACTTAGAGAAAAGAGAGAGCCCACCAACAAAACCTTATGTGGAAGAACCTCCCAAACTAGAGTTGAAACCATTGCCAGCCCATCTCAGGTACGCATTTCTAGGCCCCAATACTACGCTACCTGTTATTATCTCATCTAGTTTGCTAGATGTGCAGGCAAATCAGTTGTTACAGGTACTTTCAGAATGCAATACTGTCATTGGATAGACCATGGCAGATATCAAAGGGATCAGCCCAGCATATTGCATGCACAAGATTCTCCTGGAAGAGGGACATAGACCTTCTAGGGAACATCAAAGGCGCTTGAACCCAAATATGAAGAAGGTGGTGAAGAAAGAAATAATCAAGTGGTTAGATGCGGGAATCATTTTCCCCATCTCTGATAGCAGCTGGGTTAGCCCAGTGCAATATGTTCCAAAAAAAGGTGGCATGACGGTTGTTGAGAATGATAAAATGAATTAATATTGACAAGAACCGTCACGGTCTGGAGAATATGCATGGATTACAGAAAGCTGAATCTCGCCACCCGAAAAGACCACTTCCCACTTACCTTCATTGATCAGATTCTCGACAGGCTTGCAGGGAGGTCTCACTTCTGTTTCCTGGATGGATATTCGGGGTAAAACCAGATTTTAATTACTCTGGAAGACAGGGAAAAGACCTCCTTCACATGCCCCTACGGGGTATTTGCCTTCAGGAGGATGCCAATTGGCCTCTGCAATGCACCGGCCAAATTCCAACGGTGCATGATGGACATATTCACAGACATGGTGAAAGATATTATGGAGGTATTCATGGATGATTTCTCAGTAGTGGGAAATTCATTTGAGGAGTGCCTAGCAAATTTAACCTGTGTCCTAAAGAGGTGCATCAAGACGAATCTTGTACTTAATTGGGAGAAGTGACATTTCATGGTACAAGAAGGGATCGTCTTGGGGCACTTGGTGTCAAGTAAGGGAATTGTGGTGGACAAAGCTAAAGTAGATGTGATTGAAAATCTTCCACCTCCCACACCAGTCAGAGATGTGCGTAGCTTCCTTGGGCACGCCGGGTTCTACCGGCGATTCATCAAAGACATCTCCAAGATCGCCAACCCCCTCTGTAAGTTGCTTGAAAAATATAACCCCATTATATTTTCTAATGAATGCATGGTAGCGTTTGAGGAGCTTAAAAAGCGGTTAGTCACGGCACCAATCATTGTTGCACCCAACTGGGAGTAACCTTTTGAACTTATGTGTGATGCCAGTAACTACGTAGTGGGAGCCGTGTTGGGTCAGTGCAAAGATAGAATAATGCACCCAATTTACTACGCAAGTAGGACTTTGAGTGGAGCTCAGCTGAATTACACGGTGACAGAGAAGGAAATGCTGGCAGTAGTGTTCGCTTTTGACAAGTTCAAGTCCTACCTGATTGGGTCGAAGGTGGTGGTGTACACTGATCATGCAGCCATCAGATACTTGGTTGAAAAAAAGGAATCTAAGCCGCGCCTAATTTTTTGAGTGCTGCTCCTTCAAGAATTTGACTTGGAGATTCGTGATCGCAAGGGAACGGAGAACCAAGTCGCTGACCATTTGTCACGCCTTGAAGGTGCCGAGAATGCAACTGAATCGAAGGATATTCTGGAAACCTTTCCAGACGAGCAGCTACTCGCCATGAGCGTAGAAGATATGCCATGATATGCAGATATTGCAAACCACCTGGCCAGTGGTATTGAAACTTATGAACTCTTTGCTGTTCAAAAGAAAAGATTTTATCGTGATAGCCGAAATTACTATTGGCATGAACCTCATTTATTAAAATTTGCATTGATAACATGATCCGGAGGTGCGTCCCCGAGATAGAACAATTTACTATTTTGCAGGATTGTCACGCAGCTCCATATGGAGGACATTTTGGAGGAGTCCGGACAACAGCTAAGGTATTGGAGGCCGGGTTTTACTGGCCCACTGTGTTCAAAGATGCTCATCAATAGGTGAAGGGATGTAATGAGTGCCAATGGACGGGGAACATATCTTGTCGTCATGAGATGCCCATGAATCCAATATAAGAGGTAGAAGTATTCGATGTATAGGAGATAGATTTCATGGACCCCTTTATCATCTCCTACGGAAATAAGTACATACTTGTTGCCGTAGATTACATGTCCAAATGGGTGGAAGATGCAGAGTTACCCACCAATGATGCACGAGTGGTGGTGGGGTTCTTAAAGAAAAATATATTCACCCGTTTTGGAACCCCAAGGGCTATTATCAGTGATAGAGGCACTCACTTCTGCAATCGTGTCTTCGAGAAGCTGCTGGCCAAATATGATGTGTGCCACAAGGTGGAAACCCCCTATCACCCTCAGACGAGCGGGCATGTTGAGGTATCCAACCGTGAAATAAAGAGTGTGCTGACCAAAACAGTAAACGCCACAAGAACTGATTGGGCGAAGAAGCTTGATGATGCACTCTGGGCCTATAGGACTGCATTTAAAACACCAATCTGTATGTCTCCATACAAGTTGGTATTTGGTAAGGCCTGTCACCTTTCTGTGGAATTAGAACATCGAGCGTGGTGGGCATTGAAGCAGTTGAACCTGGATCTCAATACTGCTGGAGAAAATCGATTCACAAAGCTACACGAGTTGGAAGAGTTCAGATGTCAAGCATTTGAAAGCACCAGGTTATATAAGGAAAGAATGAGGATATTACATGATAAAAACATTGTGGACCGAGATTTCAAACCAGGAGACAAAGTATTGCTTTACAATTTAAGATTAAGATTGTTTCCGGGTAAGCTCAAGTCCCGATGGTCAGGACCTTTTAAAGTGGTCAACGTGTTTCCTTCTGGTGCTGTGGAAATTACTACTGATAATGGGTCTAATGCCTTCAAGGTCAATGGACAACGATTGAAAAGGTATGTGGGAATGAATGAAACCAGTGAGCTGGATGGGGTGCACCTGCATGAACCTCAAAGGCTGAGCGAACCTTAATTGCGCTCATTCTGTGTCGTGCTGCGACGGTAAATCAGGCACTTCATGGAAGGCAACCCATTGATTGTTGTACTCGTCATGCCGCGACGTTAAATCAAGCTCTGGTTGGGAGGCAACCCAACATACATAGTGTTATTTAAAAAAAATATATTTTTTGATGTCGAGACTAGCTCGACTGCGCTAACCGCGCGCTAGAGGTCGCGCTAGTGGGGTTTTTCTATGTACTCCATCTTTTATGTTTCTCTTCCATTGTGTACAGTAGTTGATTTGTGTGGGTAGTAGTTGATTTATGTTGATAATGGATGACATAGGGAGTCTGGGGTGTTATGACTATATTTGAGTTCAAATAGGGATGACCCATGGCCACTATTTAGTGTTTGGGATTTAAATTGTTATGCCACCATATGTTTGTTGAAAGACCCCAATGGAGGGAAATAATGTGACCAATTTGTGGTGAAGTCTGAGTAACCACAGTTGGGTCACCCCGTTGTACTGAGCTAATAATATGTTAATTGTAGGTACAATTCCTCCACGTAAGCGTCAGGCCACATAAGCCTCTTCAAGTCGTGCAGCTAGAACCGCCACCGGAGGAAGGCCACGAAAATCAATAGACTCGAGGCCGTTCAATAGTCACAAATTTGTCTCAGCGAAGGCGCATGACAGATTTGCTGAGAAAGCGGATAAAACTGCTATACCTGAGCAGGCTATAAACTCTGTAGCCATTAGGATGAATTGCCCCAGAATGTATGAAGTCTTGATGCAGCGTCGCATGGACGTTTTCTTTGAGGAACTGGACGAGGAAAATGACATGATGGTCAGGGAGTTTTTTGCCAACGCTCCAGAGCATGACAACTATGTTGTAACAGTGGGAAGAAGACTGGTTAATGCCTCAATAGAGCACATCAGAACAATGTACAGGCTTCCTCCACCAGCAGCGGGTTACGTAGATGTCTACCAGACCTACATCGGTAAAATAACCCCTTGGGATACTTCCACCCTCAAAGAAGGCAACCACTGCATATTTGCTGTGATTTTATACATATTTATCGGCCTAAGGAAGTTTTAATGTCCAATTATGAGGAAGGGTAATTTGTGTGTAAAATGTGAAATAAGTCTGATGTTTCTTATCCCGGATTATGATTTAAATTGTTAACTGGAATGACGAAGACTTAAAGTGTTAAATGTGAACGGAGTTGAAAAATATTTATTCCTGAACTTAATAAATTGCCTATGAAAATCATGCTTAGTGTCACACTTGAATATTCTAAATTGACTTTTAGCAAGTGTCTAATTTGACCTATCGTCACTACCTCTCTGAGGTTAGGCGGGCGACTTACTGAGTACACATTGTTTTTGTACTCATGCTACACTTGCTGTGCGTTTTATTGCACATGTACTTTTATAGCAATGTGGAGGATTCAGAGACTTAGGTGAGCTGCATCATCCGGAGGCGATCCGCAGCTGACAGAGTCTCCCTCGTACTGTAATTATTTTCATTTTAAATTCCCTTGTCCAATTTGTATTTCAGACAGGCTTTGTGATGATTGTATAAATTCTTAGAAATTGCTCATGTACTTGTGACATCGGGTTCTGGGATGTGTTGGGATATATTTGTTAAAGTGTAATATTTAAACTATTGTTTTACTTAACAGATTTTTATTAGTTAATATGTAATAAAGTGCAAGAAAATGTTTTTCATAAATGTGTAAACTGGAAATTTATTTCGATTAATTAATGTTTTGACTTGCCTGACAATGATGTCCGGCGCCATAACGACCTTAGGGATTTTGGGCCGTGACAACATGGTATCAGAGCTCTAGGAACTTCCCTTCTTGATTTCCTCATCATGTGATTTGATTCCTTTGAGGCTTATGCCTATGTTTATTCCTACTCAATCTTGGAATTTGAAGATATTGTCGCGCATTTAATGGATGTCCTTGAGGAGCGGGCGGACTGGTAAAGTTGGTAAATTAAGCAGGGCATAGGATGGGGTATTGAAGTCGCAGAGAGCATGCATTTCAGCATCGTTGGAAGGTGTCCGCGGGTGATTTCCACAGGTGGGTTATCTTCTGTGAATAAGTTAGCGATGGCGGGGTTAGCAGGTCTCGGTGAGGGGTTTTAGTGGCTATTCGGTAGGAGGCGGAATGTGTGAATGATGCTAGAGAATTTGAGTATTTAGGGAGTGCTAGCAAGAAGATTTGGATGGATTCGTTGAGCAAGATCGTGTTATCAAAGGAGAAAGGATCTCAGNTGAACGGAGTTGAAAAATATTTATTCCTGAACTTAATAAATTGCCTATGAAAATCATGCTTAGTGTCACACTTGAATATTCTACATTGACTTTTAGCAAGTGTCTAATTTGACCTATCGTCACTACCTCTCTGAGGTTAGGCGGGCGACTTACTGAGTACACATTGTTTTTGTACTCATGCTACACTTGCTGTGCGTTTTATTGCACATGTACTTTTATAGCAATGTGGAGGATTCAGAGACTTAGGTGAGCTGCATCATCCGGAGGCGATCCGCAGCTGACAGAGTCTCCCTCGTACTGTAATTATTTTCATTTTAAATTCCCTTGTCCAATTTGTATTTCAGACAGGCTTTGTGATGATTGTATAAATTCTTAGAAATTGCTCATGTACTTGTGACATCGGGTTCTGGGATGTGTTGGGATATATTTGTTAAAGTGTAATATTTAAACTATTGTTTTACTTAACAGATTTTTATTAGTTAATATGTAATAAAGTGCAAGAAAATGTTTTTCATAAATGTGTAAACTGGAAATTTATTTCGATTAATTAATGTTTTGACTTGCCTGACAATGATGTCCGGCGCCATAACGACCTTAGGGATTTTGGGCCGTGACAACATGGTATCAGAGCTCTAGGAACTTCCCTTCTTGATTTCCTCATCATGTGATTTGATTCCTTTGAGGCTTATGCCTATGTTTATTCCTACTCAATCTTGGAATTTGAAGATATTGTCGCGCATTTAATGGATGTCCTTGAGGAGCGGGCGGACTGGTAAAGTTGGTAAATTAAGCAGGGATAGGATGGGGTATTGAAGTCGCAGAGAGCATGCATTTTAGCATCGTTGGAAGGTGTCCGCGGGTGATTTCCACAGGTGGGTTATTTTCTGTGAATAGGTTAGCGATGGCGGGGTTAGCAGGTCTCGGTGAGGGGTTCTAGTGGCTATTCGGTAGGATGCGGAATGTGTGAATGATGCTAGAGAATTTGAGTATTTAGGGAGTGCTAGCAAGAAGATTTGGAAGAATTGGATGGATTCGTTGAGCAAGATCGTGTTATCAAAGGAGAAAGGATCTCAGCAGGGTCTAGAGTGGTGCAAGGTGTAGCTTCAGGCTAAGTGGGGGAGTCCCACCATCTGCAGTAGGGTTGTAGGATTTTCTTCACATGGGGTTACGGATTGTCAGCGTGTTGGCAAGTTATTAAAGCTAAGGCAAAGGAGTAAATGATGATTGTGCGTGGGATTTGATTAATGTGTGCAAAAGTTGGCCCTGTCGGGCCAGGGTTAGGCTTTGGAAGATTCAGAATTTATGCTTAAGGCATGGGCGAGTTGCAAGGATAGTGACTCAGTCACGTGTTTCATTGAAAAGGGTGTTCCTGTGCTAGGAGAGCCTTGGAGTTGATTGTATTCGGGTCCAATCAGAGTAGGTGACTCTCAATAGTGGTCCTAGTGAGTTCAAAAGTTAAGAATGCGGCGTTTAAGGGTTTCAGGCAGCAGTATGATCGAGAATCGAGCTTTTGTAGAGTAATTTCTGAGAAAAAAGAGGATGGTTGGAGTGTTCTATGTTATGTTTCAGCATGCAGGATAGTATTGGAGGAGTGAGATAAATAAACTCTGGACTGTAGAAAGATTATCAGGAGGGTATGAGACGGGTTGCGGGATTTAGGCAGCATGGTCTCGTGAATCAAGGTCACTCGGGATGAGTGAGGGTTGAGTTTGCTATGAGTTGAAGGAAGTTGCTATTATTCCTGAGGCAATTGAAGATGATTAAAAGAAGATAGATTGATTAGCCATGGTTGAAATGGCACATTTACGGCAGTGATCAGTTCCTTCGATGTGATTAAGTTATGCATGTGGTTTGTGCCGGTGTGTGCGGGGCTTGTCGGCCGTCGTAATGGATTTCATGTGGGAGCATTTGAGTGCTATGGCCTGTCAGGTGTAGGCGGATCCCGGAAGGGTTATGGTGGTATAGACTACTACTTAAGGATTTGCATGTTGGGTGATTGTGGGAATTCACTCGTGTGTTGAGATGGTACTCTTGAATTGAGTTAAGTAAAAGGTTTCTATATGATGAAGTGTTCACCCTATTGGTGGTTCAGAAGTTATGATGGAATTCTTGCGCTACCTCATATTGGCATGTTAGGTGCGGTAAGCAGTATGTAACTGGGAGTAAGAATCGAGATTGCGGTTCGGTGTTAATAAGGGTGTCATGAGTTCGGAAGAGGGAGAAAAAGTGATTTGAAAGTTTAGAATAAGCTGGTGTTATCTTCAGTGTCACCTGAGATTGATATTCGGTGGAAGAGGCTTTGTACCCTGGTTATGGGTTCTTGATTTGTCTTACAGCGTAGTATGGCCAGTGGTGGATGTGCAGACTTTCTACCTTGTGTGGAAGGTCGTGGAAGCGTGACCGCGAAAAGATTGTATAAATGTGACATGTAGTCACTTGATGGATTGAAAATTTGGACTGAGTATAAAGAAGTGCAATATTGCTTAATTGAGAATTTATGCCTGGAAGGCGTTCAGTTTATTTGGTTGTGTATTGTGGGGTGTTTATCCCGGCTATGATGGCTGTTCTTGCATATTATGAGAGAAAGTGGGTTAATATGGACCCAGGTAAAAGCTATTAGCTTAGTTTGGTGCGAGCAAGGTGGCTCGATGTTTGTGGATGGATTTAAATATTATTATGGGCTCCGTATGAGCCAGGAATGCTCATTTCAGTAGCGCTTTTCATGGAAAGGTATTAGAACAGCAGATGTTGCTCCGTCTTCGTCAAATTCATGTGATATTGTGATTTTGTCGTGCGAGTTGTGAAACGGCTTGATAATTTCCTATGTATTGAGGTCCCGCATAGTGGGGATGTTGTGTGAGTAGGATAGCTCTTGAGATCCAGAGTGTATATATTTATCGCACCTCAGTTGTGCTTGAGTTTTGTAGCATGCGTATTTGCTATGATTTATACATATTTATCGACCTAAGGAAGTTTTAATGGCCAGTTATGAGGAAGGAGAATTTATGTGTAAAATGTGAAATAATTCTGATGTTTCTTATCCTAGATTATGATTTAAATTTTCAACTGGAATGACGAAGACTTAAAGTGTTAAATGTGAACGGAGTTGAAAAATGTTTATTCCCGAACTTAATAAATTGCCTATGAAAATCATGCTTAGTGTCACACTTGAATATTCTAAATTGACTTTTAGCAAGTGTCTAATTTTACCTCTCGTCACTACTTCTCTGAGGTTACGCGGGCGACTTACAGAGTACACGTTAGTTTTGTACTCATGCTACACTTGCTGTGGATTTTTATTGCACAGGTACTTTCATAGCAATGTGGAGAATTCAGAGACTTAGGCGAGCTGCATCATCCGGAGGTGATCTGTAGCTGACAGAGTCTCCCTCGTACTGTAATTATTTTCATTTTAAATTCCCTTGTCTAATTTGTATTTCGGACAGACTTTGTGATGATTGTATAAATTCTTAGAAATTGCTCATGTACTTGTGACACAGCGTTCTGGGATGTGTTGGATATATTTGCTAAAGTGTAATATTTAAACTATTGTTTTACTTAACATATTTTTATTTAGTTAATATGTAATAAAGTGCAAAGAAATATTTTTCATAAATGTGTAAACTGGAAAATTATTTCGATTAATTAATGTTTTGGCTTGCCTGACAATGATGTCCGGCGCCATCACGACCTTAGGGATTTTGGGTCATGACAACATGGTATCAGAGCTCTAGGTTCCCTTAGGTCTCACGAGTCATGAGCGAGTCTAGTAGAGTCTTGCGGATCGGTACGGAGACGTTTGTACTTATCTTCGAGAGGCTACATGGCTGTTAGGAGTACTTCCCTTCTTGATTTCCTAGTCGTGCGATTTGATTCCTTTGAGGCTTATGCCTATGTTTATTCCTACTCAATATTACGCGTCACGAAGCGCTTGCAATGAATTAGGAAATTGAGGAATTGAATGGTGCTACAAATGTAATTCGAGATATTTCCATGTGTAATTGGTGAGGGGCTGTTGTTATGGCCCTGCAGAGGAATAATATGTTGTTTCAGCTCAGTAACTGTGTTTCTGGGAGCCTTAAGGCTATACTCAGGTAGTGATGATGCTTGCGATTGGTTATCGCGCGATGTCGATATGATGATAAATGCTTCCCCGTATGTTGGGGGTGATGAATGGTTTGTAGGGAAGTCTTCTCAGAGTGTGATGTCGAGATTTTTGAATCAGGATTTGAAGGTTCCAGCAGGTTCGTATGATGATTTCGGACTTGGGTGTATGTCCGGACCGAGTTTTGGATAACCCGGGAGCGTATCAGTGTATATTATGAAAGTTAGCATTTTAGAAGAATTTCATAAATTTGGGCTTGAAGTGCATTTCAGTGTTGTTGATGTCCGTCTGGGATTCCGAGTCTGGGAATAGCTCCGTATGGTAATTTTGGAGTTGGGAGCGCGATCGGAAGTGAATTTGGATGTCCGTAGGTCATTTTGAAGTCATTTGGCTAAAGATAAAAATTTGAAGGGTTTTTGAGAAATCTGACCGGAAGTGGAATTNAGGATTTGGGTGCGATTCGTGGTTTCAATGTTGTTTGATGTGATTTGAGGCCTCGAACAGGTCCGCATTATGTTTTGGAACATGTTGGTATAATTGGACGGGGCCCCGGGGGCCTCGGGTGGATTCCGGGTGGTTAACAGATTAAGTTGAGAGTTTGAAGAAGGCTGGAATTGCTGTCATCTGGTGTGATCCGCCCCTGCGAGGATTTGGCTGCAGGTGCGGAGCCGCAGGTGCGAGAGTGGGCGGGCTTGGCTAGGATCGCAGGTGCGAGGGAATTTCTGCACCTGCGAAGCCGCAGGTGCGGACAATGGGGCGCATGTGCGATTTTGGGCTGGAGTTGAGGAAGCTGCAGGTGCGGGAGATTGGTCGCGCCTTCAGGAGCGCAGGTGCAGAGGTAGGACCGCAGGTGCGGAAATCGGCCTTGGCAGAATGTTTTAAAACAAGGATTTTGGTTCATTTGTCTTCATTTATTCTTGGGCTTTGGCGATTTTGGGAGGCTTCAAAGAGAGGATTCCTTCATGCAATGTCAAGGTAAGTAACCCTTCATGCCTCTAAGTTAAATACAAGATTATATGCATGGATTAGGCATGGAAATTTGTAGGAATTTGGGAAATATTGAAGAAACCTAGAAAATAGAAAATTTGATTTTTAGCCACGAATTGAGGAATATTTGAGTAAATTGTATATTTGAGTTAGTAAGGCTATGGGTAGAATATATCTTCGAGAAATTTTGGATTCCGGGCACGTGGGCCCGAGGAAATTTTGGTCATTTCACTAAGCGGCGTTGGGAAATTATATAATTTGGAATTGTTGTAAATATTAGAGTATATTTTCATTGGGTTGTCGTTGTTTGGATAGTTCGGGGCGTTGTGCGTCCGTTTGGAGTCATCGGAAGGGCTTGGAGGTCGATTATGAAATCTCGGAGCGAGGTAAGTCTCCTTTCTAACTTTGTGAGGGGGAATTGTCCCCCTAGGTGAATTAATTAAGTATATGCTATTATCTTCGGGGGCTACGTACGCACGAGGTGACGGGAGTCCGTGCATAGCTACTATTATGCCATGTCCGGGTAGTCTAGGACCCACTAGCATGCCTTATGTGTTGTACCTGTAATCCTGCCTGTAATATTAAACTGCTAATATAATCAAAATCGCAATTGAATATCTGAAGAAGCCTAGAGTTTATTACTTTAATCATCTAAAAAGAGAATTGACTCCTCTGTGGATAATTGTACACCTAGTAGGATTATATTATGGAATATCATATAACTTGGCAAATGAGTTTCCAAACAAAGATTCAAAAACTATATTTTATGTTCCTTTAAGAAGGATTTTTACCCCTTTCTTGAGAAAAAATTGCTTTCTTGATAAAATACAGATTTATTATGTGGATATGTGTAACTTTGGGTGCCTGAGTCGCATGTATGATTCGCGAGTAGGATGACCCTGTATCTGTGTGTATTCATATGAGCACCTGAGTCGCAGAGCATGCTAGCCTTATTATTTTTAACCGCTTCGCATGATCGATTCGCGAGCGGGGCAGATAGATGCATCTATGGTTCGAGCCGTTCGACCCTTCGACTATACACAGTTTATTATTGTTGGTCCGTGCCGTTCGAATCTCGGCATTGCTTGCGCATGATATTTGCTGCGTAGTTGCTACGATTTTGCCTGATTACTTGCCTGAAATATTAAGTTGTCAATTGAAATAACAGAGATTTAAAGTTATTAAAAAGATTTTGGAAGAAGTTCTTCCTTCCCGTAGATTAATTGTTATTTGATTAATCACCCACGTTGATTAATTGTTATTAATATGACGAAGATATAAAGTGTTAAACGTGAACGGAGTTGAAAATATTTATTCCTAATTTTAGTAAATTGCATATGATAATCATGCTTAGTGTCACACTTAAATATTTTAAATTGACCTTTAGTAAGTGTCTAATTGGACCTCTCGTCACTACCTCTATGAGATTAGGCGGGCGACTTACTGAGTACGCGTTGTTTTTGTACTCATGCTACACTTGCTGTGCATTTTATTGCACAGGTACTTTCATAGCAATGTGGAGAATTCGGAGACTTAGGCGAGCTGCATCATCCGGAGGCGATCCGCAGCTAAAAAAGTCTCCCTCGTACTTTTGTAGGGGTGGGCATAAAATCCAAAAAATCGAATTCCGAACCGAATCGAACCGAATTAATTGGTATTTCGGTTTCATTTTTTACGGTATTTTGATTTATTTCGGTACATAAATTTCAGTATTTCGGTTTGGTATACGGTATTGGATTTTCGATATTTCGGTATACCGAAATACCGATTTTTTTTTTGGATGACCGAGAAATCCATCTGGGGCCGATCCTTTGGACCAACCGCAGCCTTCGAAACTCGGTGGATAATGGGCTCCCCCTCTACCCTTCTCCACTTAAATACCAGGCTTTGCTTTGCATGATGTGGGGGCTTGAACCTGTGACCTAAGACACAAATCCACTGCCCTTTACCACTTGAGCTAGACCCTGGGGGCAAATACCAAAATAGTATAGTCCAAGCCCAACTTTATTTTTATTTTTTAGCCCAATAACTTTAAGCCCATACCTCAAAAGTTCAAAACCCCTAATTCCCTAATTCCTTACCCTTAGGCTTTAGCAAGGTTCCACCAAGCAGATTTAGAACTTCTAAAAATTTTGGAGCATAGACAAAAAATGTATACTGTATAGGCAATCAACTATCTTTGGCATTGAGCTTGAATGAACTGTTCAACTATCCATCTTTTTTCTTTAGGATAAAGTATGACTTTATAGTAGAGGCATAAAAGGAATTGTTGCTTTTTACGTGTAAGTTGTAATACTTAGGTGCAACTTTTTCTCTTGTATTAGCCAATGGTATTATAAGATGCTTCCTTGCATTGCCTCCGTGTTTAGTCAAATTCTAGTAAATAATATTAGTTGTATTGGTTTCAAAATTTGAAACGTATCTTTTCAACCCTAAGAGCTACAAATTTGAATAGGCACAAGCCTTATAACATAGATTTGGTTTAAACCAAAACCGTACCGAACCAAAATAAAAAATACCGAACCGTACCGAAATATTTTGGTATGGTATTTGGTATACACAATTGATAAACCGAATACCAAAATACCGAACCAAATTTCTTAAATACCGAACCAAAGTACCGAATGCCCACCCCTACTGTATTGATTTTTATTTCTAAATTTCCTTGTCCACTTTGTATTTCAGACAGGCTTTGTAATGATTGTATAAATTCTTAGAAATTGCTCATGTACTTGTGACACCGGGTTCTGGGATGTGTTGGGAAATTTTTTGCTAAAAGTGTAATATTTAAACGGTTGCTTTACTTAACGGATTTTTATTTAGTTATTATGTAATAAAGTGCAAGGAAATGTTTTTCATAAATGTTTAAACTGGAAATTATTTCAATTAATTAATGATTGGATTGCCTGACAATGATGTCCGGCGCCATCACGACCTTAGGAATTTTGGGTCGTGACAACATGGTATCAGAGCACTAGGTTCCCGTAAGTCTCATGAGTCATGAGCGAGTCCAATAGAGTCTTGCGGATCGGTACAGAGACGTCTGTACTTATCTTCGAGAGGCTATAGGGCTGTTAGGAGTACTTCCCTTCTTGATTCCTCATAGAGCGATTTGATTCCTTTGAGGATTATGCCTATGTTTATTCCTACTCAATCTTACGCGTCGCGAGCGCTTGCTATAAATCAAGTATTTGAGGAGTTGAAATGGTGCTACGAATGTAATTCGAGATGTTTCCATGTATAATTGGTTGGGGCTGATGTTATGGCCCTGCAAAAGAATAATATGTTATTTCAGCTCAGTAGTTGTGTTTTTGAGAGCGTTAAGGCTATGCTCAGGTAGTGATGATGCTTGTGATTGGTTATCGTGTGATGTCG
>ML390879.1:0-27984 GCA_005239525.1 Nicotiana knightiana
TCCCTGAGGCCCTTGGGAGCTTTGACACACTAGGATACCCCTATTGGACATCATGAGACTATGACACCTTGAATTGTTTGAAGGCCTGACCCTCCAGGTTCACTTTGGGCCTATTCAAGCTCCCTATAGCACAACTTTTATTTATTATGTAATGCTCTATAATAATGATCCTTGTAAAAAGATATTTGGGGATATTAGTAAAATGGGGACTTTCATATGTGTTTTGTGGGGGAAATTGGGTAGAAATCATGCTCTTCGGATTACTATGACTATTTTCTTGCATAAGTAATCATGATATTAGGTTCGTTTGTGCATTAGAAAACATGTTTGTAGTCATTATATAGTTTGTTCTAAAACCTCTGCTTTTCTAAAAAATGATGCGTACAACATGCCTGCTTAGAAATCCTGTCACTAGGTTGTTATTAATTCTGCCTAATAATCATGTTCATCAAGTTCTCCTTTGTGCATTAGAAAACATGTTTTAGGACTTTTATTGCACTCTCCTGAATACTATGCCTATGTCTAAATAGTATAAAAAGCAGTCCCCAACACTTAGATATCATGCTCATAGAGAATAAATGTATAAAATAAGTTTCGTAATGTTCAGCACCTATACAGCATGCCTATAGGACATCATGAACTCAAACTGCTTGTTTAAAATTGCTTGTTAGTATTAAGATTCTGATTAACATTTAGATATCATGTTTATAGGACATCTCGAATCCACGCCTAGGCAAGCCTGTAGGGTAATTGAAATCTTGCAAATGGTAAAATTGTGTTTTGCTTAATTATCTGTGAACTGCCTAGATTCAGCAAGTCCTAAAACCAATAGGAAAACTGATTAGGTTTCTATCACTTCGCCTTAACACAATGCTGCATATTCTCTGCTTGTCATGCTTACCTAGATATCCTGTTCTCGGACTTTTCTGAAACATTTTAAATCTTGATGTTTGAGAGTTGCCAATTATCTGTTTATTTGTGGAGGTAAACATGAGCCCCCTTAATTGTTCTTTACTTGACAGTCCTATATGTTCTTTGTTGTCGCTTAGATTTTCTCCTTTAAGCACCTCAGTAGGGTCTCGAACTGCCTAAATTAGAGGTCCTAAACACCATTAGGGCCATAAAGGAGGGACTGGTAATGCACACATAGAGTTCGTCTAATTAAAACCGCTTATAAACGCTAAGGGGAGGGTAATTGGGTAGTAAAGGATATGATGACATATGCTCTAATGTCACGTGTAACCCCTCTAGTTGAGGAAGGTTTATCGGGTATTGCACAGACGTGATCCTATANCCTTTCAAGGTAATTTCAAGCCCTTACACAATCTCTGGTAACACAAAGCGGTTTATATGAATTACTTGCATTAGGTGCCCTAACTAACCTTAAATCTGTTAGGTGGAGACTCTTCAATTTCCATACCCTTTTTCCTAAAAGGAAAAGTAGTTGTCCGAAAATGTCGAAACCCCGACTCCGCGAGGAAAATAGGGGGCGCGACAGGCATGATGTTTTGTAACACTTCAAATTCTTTGTTGAGAGTGAACGTCTTGGTGCATTTGTCCCTTGTGTTGTTATTGTAAATATGATGATTTTGGTACTTTCTTTCTTGTGAGGTTATATGAATTANTACCAACCAAATCCACAAGTATGGTTCTTAATTGGAGAATGTGATTTGAGAATAATAGCAATGCTACTTGTGCTTTCAATGGTAGAACCTCATTGAATTGTTGGTTTTGATTTGCTTGAGCACAAGCCAAAGCGTTAAGTTGGTGTTGTTGATGAGTGGTGATTTTACCATTTATGTCAGTCTCTTTTCTTTAGATTTTGCGTCCTTTAATTATCATATGAGGTTTTTTATAGTGTGTATTGCTATATTTTCAGGTAAATGATGCCATGAAGAGACTTGAATTCAAGTTAAGTGGAACTGAGAAAAAAGGGTACAAAAAGTGCAAAATCCTTCAGTGATTCCGCATCTGCGGAACACTGTTCGCGTATGAGACGTCGCATCTGCAAGGTTGAAGGACGCATCTACGGAGATGTGTTACACTACATTGGGACCACATCAGCGGTAAGAATTCGTGCATGCGGAGTCGATTGTGCGACTATTTGGTCCGCATCTACGGAGAAGGGACTTCCGCACAAGCGTCACATCTGCGATGGATAATCCACATCTGCGGAGTCGCTGCTGCGGCAACATGTCTACATAGTAGGCAATTACCGTGAGTTTCCGCATCTGCGAAAGGAAGTCCGCTTTTGTGGAGCCGCACCTGCGATTATTTTTTCGCAGGTGCGGTCAACAGGCTTCAGCTATGGACAGTCTTGGCATTTCACATTTTCTCAATTTCAAACAAACAAATACATGACCTTGCTTATTGGAGGCATATCGTTGGCTTATTTTTTAGTATATTGACTAGAGAAGACAAGATTAGAAGCTAGGGTAGGTTCCCACTTCTCCCTTTTCCTTTTATTTTGTATATTATATTACCCATCCTCCCTTCCAAATACCCCAACCCCAATTTCTCCATAAGTGGTTTCTTTAGAACTTACTTTTTATGGTGGGTGGCCTATCAAG
Organism: Nicotiana knightiana; assembly: GCA_005239525.1. NCBI lineage: Eukaryota > Viridiplantae > Streptophyta > Magnoliopsida > Solanales > Solanaceae > Nicotiana > Nicotiana knightiana. The sequence continues at coordinate 2,571 of ML390879.1, forward strand.
CAATGATATTGGTTGCTAAAACATTGGTTGTGAAATTGTATATTGAGTAGTAAACTACAATTCCCTGTACTTCGTTTAAATTTTGGGAGGGCCACCATATTCCACCATTGTTTAATTGAGTTGCACACACTTAATGCCCACCATGTGTTTGATAAAATGCTTGACAGATAAATTGTGTACCTGTGATGTTTGAGTAGTCGGGTGTAGTTATATGTGAAATCGGGTTAAGTGTGGGGTGTTTTTGGGAGTGGTTTTACATAACCCGAAGGTTGTCTTTAATGTTCACATGCCATAAACATTCCACCCACACCATGTATTTTGTATTATGTATGTTGTATAACTTTATTAGAATTATCTAGTGTAGTGTATTAGTCATAGAGATTGAGGACCATGTGTTCCTTGCTTACCCTTATTCTAAGTCATTTCGCCATGTTCGACTACTTGATTTGTGTGGCATAGTTAGTGAATTATAGTTCTGTCGATTGGGAAGTCTTGATTACCCATTGCCTTGTGGTGTAACATTTGTGTGTTTTGAACCAATATTGTGAGTATATTACATAGAGCCTACGATTTTAAGTGTGGAGGTCATCTTTTGACTCTCACGATAACCTTAGGCAAATTTCTTGATTCATTCTCATATTCATGATTATTGTGTTGTAGGTTACTATGGTGTGATGGTAAGAACAAAGGCAAAGGAGTGAGGAAGTCCACTACCACTGATCCCCTCCTAAAGAGCTCGAACAAGGTGAAGGGTCATCTCTGCAAGCAAAAGGGAAGCATGTTGCCGACGGATCAGGGAGAGCACCATAGGGTCCAAGGCCCGACTTGGATGTATTTCGGGAGGATGCCATCCAGTGGTATCATAGCTTTGATCCATATAGGCGGTATGTCTCGGAAATAGGAATCAACGTGAAAACTCTAGAGAAGAACCTCCCGGATATGCTAGGCCGGTTGAGAGAAATGAGCATGGTGAGGGAACTCTATGTAAATTGGAATGGAGACATGTTCCAGTCATGGGTATGAGGAGAGGAAGTGCCATTGGATAGGGATTCCTTATGCAAATTCTTGGGAGTTAATTGCCTTAACTCGTGAAGGCTGCAAAAGTTTTTCAAATGCCCAAGCTACCAGGCTATACGTCACACTCTATGTGGCGCCGATTCTAATGCCACATGGACAAGAACTAACGGTGATGACCATCTTGAGATGATCCACTTTGACTTCAAAAAGAATGCCAAGGTGTGGCAAAACTTCGTGCAAGCTAGACTAATGTCGGTTGAGCACAACAGTGAAAACATTGATATTTTTTTCTGATGACTGGGTGACACATCAATATGGGAGAAATCATTTTAGGATAGATGGCCCACACACGATTTTGGCAGAAAAAAAAATTCTTCTTTGGCAACCTATTAATGGAGTACTTGCTTTCCCGGGAGGTACCTGAATACCCCGGTTATGATAAGGTTGTGGAGGTTCCAAAAGGGTTGATAGACATTACCTCATTGTTGGAGTCTACATTAAAACTAAGCCAGGCGGCTCGGAATGAGAGGGACGTAAACTTCAACAGGTATCTATATAGCTCCCTCAATTTGATAATGAACAGGTTGGGCGTGACAGATGAGGAGTGTATGCATCTATGTAGTGATGTGATGACCCGATAGGTCATCTAGAGTTTTAAACCTTGATTCTATGTTTTGAAGCCTCCAATATCTCATTTTAGCCTTCCTTGATTTGCATGCACAATCCGGGTGTTTTTTCTGAAGGCTTTTATGTTAAAAATGATAAAATATGAAATTTTGCCTTTATAAAATCCATTTGGGTTGACTTCGGTCAATGTTTTGAGCAAACGGACCCAGATTCGGTCACTTTTCGCATTTGCGAACCTCTTTTCGCATGTGCGAAGAATGCCTGGGTTATCAAAGGACCGCAATTGCGATCAAAATGTCGCATTTGCGGGGGATCAGACTTCGAATTTGCAAGTATTTCATCGCAAATGCGATGCTAGAAGAGCTGTGAAGGCTTCGAAATTGCGAGGTATTTTTCACATTTACAGCGAGGTCGCAATTGCGACATCTGCAACTGATCAAAATCTGAGTTAGACGGGATTTTCTCCCATTCTTCAAATTTTCAAACCTAGAGAACCCTAGAGGCGATTTGCCCAAGATCCTTTCTTCCCCAATTCAGTGGTAAGTGATTCTAACCTATCTTCTTTCGATCTTCCATTAGATTTTATAAGATTTCAACCTAAATTCTAGGATTTTCATGGTGGAAACTGGGGGTTCGGGAAGAATTACGGGTTTTTGTAAAATTGGACTTTAGACCTCAATTTAAGGTCGAATTTTGAAATAAATTACATAACCGGGCTCCGGGGTGAATGAATAATTGGGTTTTGGTCTGAATTTCCAGTTTGGACCAAGCGGGCCCGGAATTGTCTTTTTCAATAATGACCTAAATTGAACCTTTTTCATTCGTGCGTAGTTCCTACGGCTTATTTTTAATCGTTTGTTGATAATTTGCTAGATTATGTTGGTTCGGAGGGTTGTTCAAAAGGCAAACTTGTGGTTGAGCTTTGAGTTGGTCTTTGGAGCGAGGTAACTGTCGTGGTTAACCGTGAGTTGAAGGATTAGGACTTGTTTGCTATATCTTACTTGTTTAAATGTTGGCTTCAACGTATATGTGAGGTGGCGAGTACTTATGCGTTATTGTTGGGTTAAATTATGCGGGTGGGACTTGTTCCTTGTAATTTATTTATTTCTTTGATCATTATATCCATGCTTAGACTAGTTAATTACTAAATTGATTGTTCTTTCCGCATTTCTTGGCGATCAGTGATAATTGAGCATTGTTTCCGAGGTAGAGATTGGTATACTGGAACCATTGTTGATGACATAAGACTTGATCTGGCTTATTCTATCTCCATGTTGTCGTATGTTCATTATTACATGGTAAGGGAGAGTGTTAATGCACGAAGGGTGATGTCGTGTTGTATTTTAGAGTTAATAAACGAAGGGTGATGTCATGTTGTATTTGAGAGTTAATGCACGAAGGGTGATGTTGTGCGGTATCTATTATTTCATGATGAAATTAAGAGTAAAATCACGAAGGATAATGTCTTGCCGTACTTATCATTTTATGGTGAGATTTAGAGTAAAAGAACATAGGATGATGTCGTGCCACTATTACTATTTCATGGTGATGCTGAGAGTAAAAGCACGAAGGGTGATGCCGTGAAGATTTATTCATTATGTTTGTTCATTCTCTTTGTTGAAGGTTTATTGATTGTCCTTATTATCATTCCCTGTTGTAGTTACCGTATCTTGTAAGATTTTTGCATGTCCCCTCCCATTAGGACCTGTTAAATCCTTTATTTGTTGTTATGTTGTACGCATATATTCGTCTCTAACAATTTATTGTTCTTTTCATTCAAGACAAACCTTGTTTGCAGAAACTCTAGATGCTCCTAAACTTGTGACTCCAGATCCGGATTGTATTTAGATATTATGGGATTTCATGATATTCTGCATTCTGTATTGGTTTCATTTCGGTTTAACTTGTTTCGCTTATTTGAATTGATTTAAATTTGTTTAGAGATTCTCTAATGTTGGCTTGCCTAGCAAGTGAAATTTTAGGCTTCGTGACAGTCCCGAAGGTCAAAATTTCGTGTCGTGACAAGTTGGTATTAGAGCACTAGGTTGCCTAGGTCTCACAAGTAACGAGCAGGCTTAGTAGAGTTTGGAGGATCGGCACGGAGACGTTTGTACTTATCTTCTAAAGGCTAGGAAGTTTAGGAATTAATTTCACTGCTATTCTTCTCTATCAAACGGTTTTATTCTATAATTGCTGATTGAACTCTTCTATTCATGTCCTCCCGCAGATGGCAAGGAAACGTGCTACGTATTCAGCTGGACAGCAGCTGGAGCCCCTAGTGGCAGCTCCTATGAAGGGTAGAGGTCGAGGACAAGGTCGCGCCAAAGGCAGAGGCAGAGCTCAGCCTAGAGCTCGAGCAGCAGCAGCAGCGGTGGAGCCTCAAGTGGATTTTGATAAGGATGTTCCAGCTACGACGGTACCTGTTGGACCAGATCAGGTCCTGGAGGGGTTCATCGCCATCCCAGTACTTCAAGATGCTGTGGTCCGTTTGGTGGGCCTTATGGAGAGTGTGGCCCAGGCCGGTACATTTCCTATGGCACCAGCCGTCTCTCATGATGAGGGAGGAGGACAGACACCTGCTACTCACACTCCGGAGTCGATGGATTCCTAGTATCAAACACGAGCAACCCCGCTAGATGGGGTAGTTCGGCCGGTTGTTGCGGCACAGGACAGTGATAGGCCCGCCATGTATTCTGAGGTCTTATTGAGATTGGACAAGTTCACCAAGCTCTTCCCAGTTGACTTCACTGGTGCACCTTCTGAGGACCCACAGAAGAGGGTGAGGAGGTTTATAGATGGACTCTCTTACCCTATCAAGCTTGAGATAGCCAAGGAGACTGGGGTGAGATATCTTTTTAGGCGGTTGCCAATGGCTCCACCCAGATCGAGGTGGTTCTTGTACAGGAGAGAGGGCAAGGTTCTGATTAGAGGCCTCATCATCCTGGTGGATTTAGTGGCATCTCGTATGGAGGTAGGGGTACTTTTGGTAAAGGCCATCCTCCCAGGCTATATCATTCAGTGCTACAGGAATCTCACAGTGCTTCAGGTGATTGTGGCCCTCATATGTCTCATCCCGATCAGCTAGCCTACAATACACCACCAGCTCCTATTAGTTCACCTCCTCTCCAGAGTTTTTAGAGTGGTTACACAGGTCGATAGGGTCAGTTTCAACGTCAGCATTCACATCAGTCGAGGTCCTGTTATACTTGTGGTGACCCGAGGCACATTTCTAGATTTTTTCCTCAGGCACCGGGAAGCTCATAACAACAAGGTTCTCGTGCCAAGGTTCGGGCACCAGTTGCTTCACCGCTTGCTCAGCCTGCTAGAGGCAGGGTTCAGGCAGCCAAAGGCGGAGGTCAGGTAGTTAGAGGTGGAGGCCAGCCAGTCAGAGGTCATCCTAGGGATTTGGTTTAGGATGGTGGCGCTCCAGCCCCGATGTTATGCTTTCCCTTCTAGGCTTGTGGCTGAGTCATCTGACACTATTATCACAGGTATTGTTTCAATTTTCCATATGGATGCTTCAGTTCGATTTGATTCGGGCTCTACTTATTCATACGTGTTATCCTATTTTTTTGCTATCTGGTTTTGCCTCGTGATTCCCTTAATGCTTCTGTGTATGTGTCCACACCTGTGGGAGATTCTATTATTTTAGATCGTATCTATCGTTTGTGTGTGGTTACCATTGGGAGTATAGAGACTAGTGTAGATCTCCTACTTCTCGATATGGTTTATTTTGATGTCATCTTGGGTATGGATTAGTTGTCATCTTATCATCCTATATTGGTTTGTCATGCCAAGATGATGACCTTAGCCTTGACGAGTTGCCTCGATTAGAGTNATGGATGCTTCAGTTCGATTTGATTCGGGCTCTACTTATTCATACGTGTTATCCTATTTTTTTGCTATCTGGTTTTGCCTCGTGATTCCCTTAATGCTTCTGTGTATGTGTCCACACCTGTGGGAGATTCTATTATTTTAGATCGTATCTATCGTTTGTGTGTGGTTACCATTGGGAGTATAGAGACTAGTGTAGATCTCCTACTTCTCGATATGGTTTATTTTGATGTCATCTTGGGTATGGATTAGTTGTCATCTTATCATCCTATATTGGTTTGTCATGCCAAGATGATGACCTTAGCCTTGACGAGTTTCCTCGATTAGAGTAAACAGGGACTCCTAGCCATTCTACCAGCAGGGTTATCTCTTATGTGAAGGCTCGACATATGGTCTAGAAAGGGTTTCTAGCTTGTTTGGATTATGTTCGTGGTTCTAGCAGCAGTTGTAGGATTTGCTTGATAATGGCTTTATTAGAAATAGTGTCTCACCCTAGGGTGCGTCTGTATTATTCGTATAGAGGAAAGATGGATCGATGAGGTTGTGCATATATTATCGACGGTTGAACAAAGTCACCACCAAGAACAAGTATCCATTGCCGAGGATTTATGACTTATTTGATCAACTTCAGGGTGCCTTGGTTTTCTTGGAAGATTGGTTTCAGGTATGGCTACCATTAGCTGAGCATTAGAATATCTGATATCCCTAAGACATCTTTCTGAACTCGGTACGGGCATTATGAGTTCTTACTTATGTCATTTGGGTTGACGAATGCCCCAGCATCATTTATAGATTTGATGAACCGGGTGTTTAAGCCCTACCTGGATTCCTTTGTGATTGTGTTTATTGATGATATATTGATCAACTCCCGCAGTCGAGAGGAGCACGAGCAGCATCTTCGCATCATACTTAAAACTATAAGATATAGCCAATTATATGCCAAATTTTCAAAGTACGATTTTTGGTTGGACTCAGTCGCTTTTTTAGGGCACGTCGTATCGGGATAAGTAATTCAGGTGGATCCTAAGAAGATATAGGTAGTTAAGAACTGTCCTAGACCCACTTCAGCTATGGATATCCAGAGTTTCTTGGGTTTGGCGGGTTATTATCATCAGTTTGAGGAGGGGTTATCATCTATAGCAGCCTTATTTGATCATATTGACCCAGAAGTGTTCCCCATTAAGATGGTCAGACGAGTGGGAGGAGATATTTCAGAAGCTCAAGACTGCTTTGAGTACGGCACTAGTGTTGGTGTTGCCCAAAGGTTCAGGGTCTTATACGGTGTATTGTGACTCCTCTCGTGTTGGGCTCGATGCAGTATTGATGCAGGATGGCAGGGTGATAGCATATGCATCACATCAGTTGAAGGTGCATGAGAATAATTACCATGTCCATGACTTGGAGATGGCACCCATTGTTCATGCGCTGAAGATTTGGAGGCACTATCTTTATAGTATCGTGCGGGGTTTTCACGGATCATCGGAGTCTTCAGTATCTGTTCAAGCAAAAGGATCTCAATTTGAGGCATAGGAGGTGGTTGGAGATATTGAAATATTATGATATCACCATCTTCTATCATCCCGAGAAGGCCAATGGGGTGTCCAATGCCTTGAGTAGAAAGGCGGCGGTGTGGGTAGCCCTACGTACATTCTATTCGGTAAGAGACCGTTTGCATCGAATGTTCTATCTTTGTCCAATCAGTTCATGAGGTTGGAAGTTTTTGAGGCCAGTCGTGTTCTAGCTTGTATGGTCGCTCGGTCTTCCTTGTTTGAGCATATCAGGGAGCGGCAGTATAATGACCCTTATTTTCTTGTCCTTAGGGACACAGTGCGGCATAATGATGCCAAACAGGTTATGGTTGGATATGATGGAGTATTAAGGATGCAGGGTTGTATTTATGTGCCTAATGTAGATGGACTTCGTGATTTGATTCTTCAGGAGGCCAGAGTTCCCGGTATTATATTAATCCGGGTGCTGCCAAGATGTATCGGGACTTGCGGCAAAAGGACATAGTTGCTTATGTAGCTTGGTGTCTAAATTGTCAGCAAGTAAAGTGTGAGAATCAGAGGACATCTGGGTTGCTTCAGAAGTCAGCGATTCTTGAGTAGAAGTGGGAGCGTATCACTATGTATTTTGTTGTCGGCCTCCCATGAACTTAGAGAAAGTTCTATGCGATATGGGTTATTGTGGACAAGATTACCAAGTCAGTGCATTTCATTCCTGTGGAAGTTGCCTATTCTTCAGAGCGGTTAGCTGAGATCTACATCCGCTAGATCATCCGTCCTCACGGTGTGCATGTGTCTATCATTTCTGACCGAGGTACACAGTTTGCCTCGCACTTCTAGAGACTTGTACAATGTGAGTTGGGCACACATGTTTAGTTGAGCACAACATTTCGTCCTCAGACACACGGACAACACGAGCGCACTATTCAGATATTAAAGGATATGCTCCGCGCTTGTGTTATAGACTTCGGGGTTCATAGGATCCGTTATTTCCACTTGCAGAGTTTACCTACAACAACAGTTACTAGTCGAGCATTCAGATGGGCCGGCTAGATTGTTCGATTCGGGGGAGGCTCGGTTGTTGGGTATAGATTTGGTACAGGATTCCTTGGGTAGGGTCAATATTGTTCAAGATCAACTTCGCACAACTCTATCCAGGCAGAAGATGTATGTCGATCGTCGAGCTCGTGATGTTGTATTCATGGTTTGAGAGAGAGTATTGCTTTGGGTTTCACCCATTAAGGGTGTGATTGTTCGGAAAGAATGGCAAATTGACCCCTAGGTACATCAGACCCTTTGAGATTCTGGAAATAGTGGGTGAGGTGGCTTACAAGCTCGCATTTCCACCTAGTTGATAAACAGTCCATCCAGTGTTCCATGTGTCTATGCTTCGGAAGTATCACGGAGATCCGTCCCATGTGTTAGACTTCAACCCAATCCAATTGGATAAGGATTTGACTTATGAGGAGGATCTGGTGACTATTCTAGCACGACAGGTTCGACAGTTGAGGTCTAATATTTATCCTCCAGCTCGAGTGCAGTGGAGAGGTCAGCCCGTCAAGGTAGCTACTCGGGATTCCGAGTCGGACATGCAGAGTAGATATCCATACCTTTTCACCAGTCCAGGTACTTTTCTATGTCGTTTCAAGGAGAAACGGTTTTTTTAGAGGTGGAGAATATGATGACCCAATAAGTCATCTAGAGTTTTAAACCTTCATTCTGTGTTTCGAAACCTCCAATCTCTCATTTTTGCGCAAGGATTTTATGTTAAAAATTGCTAAAATATAAAAAATTTCTTGAAAAAACCATTTAAGTTGACTTCGGTCAACATTTTGAGCAAACGAATCCGGATCCGTGTTTTGATGGTCTCGGTGGGTCCGTATCATAATTTGGGACATGGACGTATGTCCGGAATTGAATTCGGAAGTCCCTAGCTCGAGTTATAGCTTTTTATCTAAAAATTTAAGTTTAAAGGCATAATGAATCTAGAGGTTTGACCAATATTTGACTTTGTTGATACATGGTCCATATATTGGTTCCGGAACTCGGTATAGGTCTATTACTATATTTATGACTTTCCTTCCAAATGTGGTGAGAAACGGAGTTGGTTTGACGTGATTCGGATGTTGGTTGTTAAAATAGAAGTTCTAATGTTTCTTGAAAATCCACTTGATTTTGGTGTCCGATTAATAGTTCTATGTGTTATTTTTGCAATTTCATCGTGTGAGCATGTCCGTATGATGTTTTTGGATTTTTATGCATGTTTGGTTTTGAGTCCCGTGGGGTCGGGTGAGTTTCGGTTAGGCTATAGAGTGAGTTTTGGACTTAGGAAAATAGCTGGTGTATCGGGTTCTGGTGCTGGTCTCTGATCTCGCAATTGCGAACATTCAAATCCCTGTCAGGTTTGCATTTGCGAACCACTTCTTTGCATTTGCGAAGAATGCCTGGGTCAGCAAGGGATCGGAATTGCGATCAAAAGGTCGCATTTGCGAACATTTCATCGCAAATGCGATGAAAGCAGAGGTGTGAAAGCTTCGCATTTGCGGGGAGTTCGCAATTGCAACATCTGCAACTGATCAAAATCTGAGTTAGACAGCATTTTCATTCATTCTTAAAATTTTCAAACCTAGAGAACCCTAGAGGCGATTCTCCAAAAATCCTTTCTTCCCCAATTTAGTGGTAAGTGATTCTAGCCTATCTTCTTTCGATCTTACATTACATTTAAGAGATTTCAACCTAAATTTTAGGATTTTCAAGGTGGAAATTGCGCGTTTGAGAAAAATTAGGGATTTTATAAAAATTGGAATTTAGACCTCAAATTAAGGTCGGATTTCAAAAAAAATTACATAACCGGGCTCGGGGGTGAATGGGTAATCAGGTTTTGGTCCGAATTTCAGGTTTGGACCAAGCAGGCCGGGGAGTTTACTTTTGTTGAATTTTTCGATAATGACCTAAATTGAACCTTTTTCATACGTGGGTAGCTCCTAAAGCTTATTTTGCATCGTTTGGTTGATAATTTGCTAGCTTTGGTTTGTTAAGAGGCTTGTTCGAAAGGCAAAGTTGTGGTTGAGCTTTAAGTTTGTCTTTGGAGCGAGGTAAGTGTCATGGTAAACCTTGACTCGAGGGATTAGGACTCGTTTTCTATGTGCCACTTGTTTAAATATTGGGTTCAATGTATATGTGAGGTGACGAGTACTTATGAGTTGTTGTTGGGTTAATGCATACGGGAGGGACTTCTTCCTTGTAATTTATTTCTTTCTTTGATCATTGTATCCATGGTTAGACTTTTTAATTACTAAATTGATTTTTCTTTCCACATTTATGGGCTATCTGTGATAATTGAGCATTGTTTCTGAGGTGGAGATTGGTATAGTGGAACCATTGTTGATTACATAAGACTTGATCTGGCTTATTTTATCTCCATGTTGTTATATGTTCATTGTTACATGGTAAGGGAGAGTGTTAATGAACGAAGGGTGATGTCGTGTCGTATTTAGAAGTTAATGCACGAAGGGTGATGCCAAGTCATACTTGATATTTAATACACAAAGGGTGATATCGTGTCGTTCTATTGTTTCATGATTAAATTGAGAGTAAAATCATGAATCGTGTCGTATTTATCATTTAATGGTGAGATTGAGAGTAAAAGCACGCAGGGTGATGCCGTGCCATTATTATTGTTTCATGGTGAGGCTGAGAGTAAAAGCACAAAGGGTGATGTCGTGTAGTTTTATTCATTGTGTTTGTTCATTCTGTTGGTTGAAGGTTTATTAACTATCCTTATTATCATTCCCTGTTGTAGTTACCGTATCTTATACCCCTTTCGCATGTCTCCTCCCAATAGAACTTGTTAAATCCGTTATTTGTTGTCATGTTGTACGCATATTTCTGTCTGTACAGGTTTATTTACGTGGCTATCTTCTCATAGCCTCGTCACTACCTCATCGAGGTTAGGCTCGACCTTTACGGAGTACATTAGGTCGGTTGTACCCATACTACACTCTACACTTCTTCTGTAGATTTTGGTACCGGTCTTAGCTGTCTGTGAAGCGTATCAGCTCGGATTTTGCATTTGGAGACTCGAGATAGATCTGCTGGCATCCGCAGACCTTCAAGTCCCCTTCCATTTCCTATATTTACTATTCTTTTCATTCAAGACATTTGTACTTAATTCAAACCCTCCTTGTAGAAACTCTAGATGCTCATGATTTTGTGACCTCGATCATTTCGGTTTAACCGATTTTACATATTTGAATTGATTGAAATTTGCTTAAAGATTCTCTAACATTGGCTTGCCTAGCAAGTGAAAGGTTAGGCGCCATCACGGTCCCGAAGGTGGGAATTTTGGGTCGTGACAAGTTGGTATTGGAGCACTAGGTTTCCTAACTCTCACAAGTCATAAGAAAGATCATTAGAGTCTGGAGGATCGGCAAAGAGATGTTTGTACTTATCTTCTAGAGGCTATGGATTTTAGGAACAAATTTCACTTCTATTCTTCTTTGTCGTGCAATTTTATTCTATCATTGTTGCTTGAACTCTTCTAATCTTGTCCCCACGTAGATGGCGAGGACACGTTCTACATTTTCAGCTAGACAACAGTCGGAGCACCAAGTGGCAGCTTCTACAAAGGTAGATGTCGAGGACGAGGTCGCACCAGAGGCCGAGGTAAAGGCAGAGCTCAGCCTAGAGCTCGAGCAGCAGCACCAGTACCGGAGCCAGTGGATTTTGATGCGGAGGTTACAACTCAGACTATACCTGTTGGACCCACTGCAGGATGCTCTAGTTTGTTCGGTGGGCCTTATGGGAGTGCGGCCCAGACTTGTACTTTTCTTATGGCACCAACTGTCTCTCAGATTGGGGGAGGAGCATAGACTCCATGCTACTCACACTCTGGGGCAGATGGCTCCCTAGTATCAGACACCAGTAGCTCTGCTAGCTGAGGTAGTTCAGCCGGTTGTTGCGGCACAGGCCGGTGATAAGCCTACCATGTCTTATGAGGGCTTATTGAGATTGGAAAAGTTCCCTAAGCTCTTCCCAATTCACTTCAGTGGTGCACCTTATGAGGACCCACAAGATTATCTTGACCGCTTCCAAGAGGTTCTGCGGAATATGGGGATAGTTGAGACCAATGAGGTCGATTTTGGTGTATTTCAGATGACGGGTTCCGCGAAGAGGTGGTGGAGGGATTTCATGCAGATCAGACCAGTTGGGTCTCCTTCTCTTACTTGGGACTAGTTCTCTCAGCTCTTCCTAGAGAAGTTCCTCCTTATCACATTGAGAGAGGATTGCCGCCGGCAGTTTGAGCATCTCCAGCAGGGCAGAATGAATGTTACTCAGCACCGTTTTTTTTATCTAGCACGTCATGCTCTTCCTTTACTTCCTACTGAGAGGGAGAGGGTGAGGAGGTTTATAGATGGACTCACTCACCCTATTAGGCTTCAGATGGCCAAGGAGACTGGGGTAAGATATCTTTTCAAGCAGCTGCCAATGTCGCCAGGTGAATCAAGGCGGTTCTTGCGCATGGGAGAGCGCACGCGTCTGATAAGAGGACTCGTCATTCCAGTAGGTTCAGTGGTTCCTTGTTTGGAGGCAGGGGTACTTTTGGTAAAGTCCACTCTCCCAAGCCGTATAATTCAGCACTCCAAGCATCTCATAGTGCTTCAAGTGGTCGCGACCCTCATATGTCTCATTGCAATCAGCTAGCCTACAGTGCACCACCAGCTCCTTTTAGTGCACCTCTGCTCCAGAGTTTTCAGGGCAGTTACTCAGGTTGACAGGGTCAGTTTCAGGGTCAACAGTCTAGGTCATATCATACCTATGGTGACCGAGGCACATTGCTAGATTTTGCTCTCGGTCACCGAGCAGCTCACAGTAGCACGGTTCTCGTGCCATGGTTCTAGCATCGGTTGCTTCACCGCCTGCTCAGCCAGCTAGGGGCAAGGGTAGGACAACTAGAGGTGGAGGTCAGGCCGTTAGAGGTGGAGGACAACAAGTTAGAGGTCATCCGAGGGACGTGGTTCAGAGTGGTGGGACCAAACCCCGAGGTTAAGCTTTCCCAGCTAGGCCTGAGGTTGAGTCATCTTACATTGTTATCACAACCATTGTTTCAGTTTGGCATATGGACGCTTCAGTTTTATTTTATCCGGGCTCTACTTATTCCTACATGTTATCCTACTTTGCTTCATATCTGATTGTGCCTCGTGATTCGCTAAGTGCTCCTGTGTATGTGAACAGACCTGTGGGAGACATACATAGGTGGTTATCATTGTATGGTTACCATTGGGAGTCTCGAGACTAGTGTAGATCTCCTACTTCTCGATATGGTTGATTTTGATGTCATCTTGGGTATGGATTCGTTGTCAGCTTAACATGCTATATTGGATTGTCACGCCAAGATGATTACCTTATCCCTGTCGGGGTTGCCTCGATTATAACAGTCAAGGACTCCTGGACATTCTACCATCAAGGTTATATCTTATGTAAAGGCTTCGCATATGTTTGAGAAGGGTTGTCTAGCTTATTTGGCTTATGTCCGCGATTCTAGTATGGATGTTCTTTCTATTGATTCAGTACTAAATGTTCGTTTCTTTCCAGAGGTGTTTCCTGCAGATCTGCCAGGGATACCACCCGATAGATATATTTACTTCTGTATTGATTTGTCTCAAGGCAATCAACCTATTTCTATTCTGTCATACCGTATGGCCCCGCAAAAGTTGAAAGAATTCAAGGAGAAGTTGTAGGATTTGCTTGATAAGGGCTTCATTAGACCTAGTTTCTTGCCATGGGGTGCGCCTGTGTTGCTTGTGAAGAATAAAGACGGATCTATGAGGATGTGCATAAATTTTCGGAAATTGAACAAAGTCACCATCAAGAACAAGTATCCATTGCCGAGGATTGATAAATAATTTGATCAGCTTCGGGGTTCCAAGGTGTTTTCGAAGATTGATTTGAGGTCTGGCTATCATCTGTTGAGGATTAGGGCATCTGATGTCCCTAAGATAACTTTTCGGACTCGGTACGGGCATTATGAGTTTTTAGTGATGTCATTTGGGTTGACGAATGCCCCCGCAGCATTTATGGATTTGATGAACCGAGAATTCAAGCCCTATCTGGATTCCTTTGCGGTTGTGCTTATTGATGATATCTTTATCTACTCCCGCAGTCGAGTAGAGAACGAGCAGCATCTTCGGGTCGTACTTCGGACTTTGAGAGATAGCCAGTTATATACCAAATTTTCAAAGTGCGAGTTTTGGTTGGACTTGGTCGCTTTCTTGGGGCACGTCATATAGGCAGAGGGCATTTAGGTGGATACTAGAAAATTAAGGCAGTTTGTTTGGCGGGTTATTACCTTCGCACTGTGGCGGGGTTCTCATTTATAGCATCCTCATTGACCACTTAGACCCAGAAAGGTGCCCCGTTTAGATGGTCAGACGAGTGTGAGGCAAGCTTTCAGAAGCTCAAGAATCCTTTGACTACGGCGCTGGTGCTGGTGTTGCCCATAGGTTTGGGATCTTATACGGTGTATTGTGACGCCTCTCATATTGGGCTCGGTGTAGTATTGATGCAGGACGACAGGGTGATCGCATATGCGTCGCGAAAGTTGAAGGTTCATGAGAAAAATTACCATGTCCATGACTTGGAGCTAGCATCCATTTCTCATGCGATGAAGTTTTGGAGGCACTATCTTTACGGCGTGTCCTGCGAGGTTTTCACAGATCATCAGAGCCTTCAGTATTTGTTCAAACAAAAGGATCTTAAATTGAGGTAGAAGAGGTGGTTGGAGATATTGAAAGATTATGATATAACCATATTGTATCATCCCGGGAAGGCCAATGTGATGGCCAATGCCTTAAGTAGAAAGGCAGTGAGTATGGGCAACCTTGCGTACATTTCAGTTGGTGGGAGACCGCTTGCATCGGATGTTCAGGCTTTGGTCAATCAGTTTGTGAGGTTGGACGTTTCAGAGCCCAAATGTCTTCTAGCTTGTACAGTCGCTCGGCATGGAGTTTTGATGATGTAGGTTTGTATTTGTGTGCCTAATGTAGATGGACCTCGTTAGTTGATTCTTTACGAGGCCCACAGTTCCCGATATTCAATTCATCCGGGTGCCACCAAGACGTATCAGGACTTGCGGCAACATTATTGGTGGAGAAGGATGAATAAGGACATAGTTTCTTATGTAACTTGTTGTCTAAATTGTCAACAAGTAAAGTGTGAGCATCAGAGGCCTGGTGGGTTGCTTCAGAAGTTAGATATTCCTAAGTGGAAGTGGGAGTGTATCACTACGGATTTTGTTGTCGAAGTCCCACGAACTCAGAGAAAGTTTGATGTGGTATGGGTTATTATGGATAGGCTGACCAGGTCAGCGCATCTCATTCATGTGGTAGTTACCTATTCGACAGAGCGGTTAGCTGAGATCTACATCCGCGACATCAACCGTCTTCACGATGTGCCCGTGTCTATCATTTCTGATCGAGGTACGCAGTTTATCTCGAACTTCTAGAGAGAAGTACAGTGTGAGTAGGGCACGCAGGTTGAGTTGAGTAGAGCATTTCATCCTCAAAATTTACAGACAGTCTGAGCGCAGTATTTAGTTATTGAAGGATATACTCTGCACTTGTGTTGTAGATTTCGTGGGTTCGTGGGATCAGTTCTTTCCACTTGCAGAGTTTGCCTATAACAACAGTTACTAGTCGAGCATTCAGATGGCATTTTATGAGGCATTATACGGCAGGCAGTGTCGTTTGCCGGTTAGATGGTTCGAGTTGAGGGAGGCTCAGTTGTTGGGGTACATATTAGGTACAGGATGCCTTGGATAAGGTCAAGATTATTTAGGATCGACTTCGCAAAGCTCAATCAAGGAAGAACAGTTATGCTGATCGTCGAGATCCTGATGGTGCATTCATGGTCGGAGAGAGAGTATTGCTTCAAGTTTCACCCATTAAGTGTGTGATGAGGTTCGGAAAGAAATGCAAGTTGAGCCCTAGGTACATCGGACCCTTTGAGATTCTGGAGAGAGTGGGTGAGGTTCCTTACAGGCTTGCACTGCCACCTAGTTTATCAGCAGTTCATCCAGTGCACGATGTGTCTAAACTTAGGAAGTATCGCAGAGATACGTCTTATGTGTTGGACTTCGGCTCAGCCCAACTGGACACGGATTTGACTTCTGAGGAGGAGCCAGTGACTATTCAAGCCCAGCAGGTTCGGCAGTTGAGGACTAAGAGTTATCCTTCAGCTCGAGTGAAGTGTAGAGGTCAGCCCGTCGAGGCAGCTACTTGGGAGTCCGAGTCGGACATGCATAGTAGATATCCACCCCTTTTCAACAGTCGGACAGCGGAGTAGATATCCACAACTTTTAAACAGTCCAAGTACTTCTCTATGTCCGTTCAAGGACGAACAATTGTCTTAGATGAGGAGACTGTGATGACCCGATAGGTCATCTAGAGTTTTAAACCTTAATTCTTGTGTTTCGAAGCCTCAAATATCTCATCTTAGCCTTATTTGATTTGCACGCGCAGTCCAGATGTTTTTTCGGAAGGCTTTTGAGTTAAAATTTGATAAATTATGAAATTTTGCCTTTAAAAATCCATTCGAATTGACTTCGGTTAATGTTTTGACCAAACAGACCCAGATGCATATTTGACGGTCCCGGTGGATCCGCATCGTAATTTAGGACTTGGGTGTATGCCCAAAATCAAATTCGAAAGTCCCTAGCTCGAGTTATCGCTTTTTGGTGAAATTTTGAAGTTTAAAGGCTTAATAAATCTAAAAGTGTGACCAACGTTTGACTTTGTTGATACTGGGTCCGTATTTTGGTTTTTGAACTCGATATAGTTCTAATACTATATTTATGACTTGTCTGCCAAATTTGGTGTGAAACAGAGTTGGTTTGACGTTATTCGAACATCCGGTTGTTGAAATAGAAGTTTTAAAGTTTCCTTAAAATTCCACTTGATTTTGGTGTCTGATTCATTGTTGTAGGTGTTATTTTTTTATCGTGCGAGAAAGTTCTTATGATGTTTTGGACTTGAGTTCATGTTTGATTTAGAGCCCTGAGGGCTAGGTTGAGTTTCGGATAGGCTACTGATTGAGTTTTGGACTTAGGAAAATTGCTGGTGTATCTGGTTCTAGTGCTAGTCTCTGATCTCGCATTTGCCAGGTCAGTGTTCTCAATTGCAAACATTCAAATCCATGTCAGGTTTGCATTTGCAAACCACTTGTTCGCATTTGCGAAGAATGCCTGGGTCAGCAAGGGATTGCAATTGCGATAAAAAGTCGTATTTGCAGGGGACCAGAGTTTGCATTTGCTAAGATTTCATTGCAAATGTGGTGAAAGTAGAGGTGCAAAGGCTTCACAATTGCGATGTATTTTTCGCATTTGCGGGGGTTCACAATTATGAACCCCAGGTCGTAATTGCGACATCTGCAACTGATCAAAATCTGAGTTAGATGAGATTTTCTCTCATTCTTCAAATTTTCAAACCTAGATAACCCTAAAGGCACTTTTCCCCAGATTCTTTCTTCCCCAATTCAGTAGTAAGTGATCCTAGCCTATCTTCTCTCAATCTTCCATTACGTTTTATAAGATTTCAACCTAAATTCTAGGAGTTTCATGGTGGAAATTGATGGTTTGGGAAGAATTACAGATTTTTGTAAAATTAGAATTTAGACCTCAAATTGAGGTCAAATTTCGAAANGAATTTCATAAGCGGACCGGGGAGTTGATTTTTGTTGACTTTTTCAATAATGACTTAAATTGAACCTTTTTCATCCGTTGGTAGTTCTTAAGGCGTAATTTTAATTGTTTGGTTGATAATCTGCTATATTTGGTTGGTTCGTAGGCTTGTTCGAAAGGAAAAGCCGTGGCTGAGCTTTGAGTTGGTTTTTGGAGCGAGGTAAGTGTCATGGTTAACCTTGACTTGAGAAATTAGGACTCGTTTTCTATGTGCTACTTGTTTAAATGTTGGGTTCAACGTATATGTGAGGTGACGAGTACTTATGCGTTGTTGTTGGGTTAAATAATGCGGGTGGGACTTGTTCCTTGTAATTTATTTCTTTCTTTGATCATTATATCGATGCTTACACTATTTAATTACTAAATTGATTATTCTTTCCGCATTTATGGTCTATCTGTGATAATTAAGCAGTGTTTCTGAGGTAGTGATTGGTATAGTGGAACCATTGTTGATGACATAAGAATTGGTTTGGCTTATTCTATGTCCCTGTTGTTGTATGTTCATTGTTGCATGGTAATGGAGAGTCTTAATGCACGAAGGGTGATGTCGTGCCATATTTGAGAGTTAATGCACGAAGGGTGATGTCGTGTCGTATTTAAGATTTAATACACGAAGGGTGATGTCTTGACGTTCTATTGTTTCATGATGAAATTGAGAGTAAAAGCACGAACGGTTATGTCGTTCCATTTTTATCATTTTATGGTGACATTGCGAGTAAAAGCACAAAGGGTGATGTCATATTGTTTCATGGTGAGGCTGAGAGTAAAAGCACAAAGGGTGATGCCGTGAAGTTTTATTCATTATGTTTGTTCATTTTGTTGGTTTAAGGTTTATTGAATGTCCTTATTATCATTCCCTGTTGTAGTTACCGTATCTGGTACCACTTTCGCATGTCTCCTCCCAATAGAACTTGTTAAATTTGTTATTTGTTGTAATGTTGTACGGATATTTCCGTCTGTACAAATTTATTTACGTGGTTGTCTAGTCATAGCCTGGTCACTACCTCGTCGAGGTTAAGCTCGACACTTACGGAGTACATTGGTTCGGTTGTACTCATGCTACACTCTGCACTTTTTGTGCAGATTTTGGTACTGTTCCCAGCTGTCCGCGAGGTGTATCAGCTCGAATTTGGCATTTGGAGACTCGAGGTAGATCTGTTGGCGTTCACAGACCTTGAAGTCCCCTTCCATTTCCCCTATTCAATGTTCTTTTCATTCAATACAGTTGTACTTAATTCATATCATGTTTGTAGAAACTCTAGATGCACGTGAATTTGTGACTCCAGACCCGGGTTGTATTTAGATATTATGGGTTTTTATCATTTTCCGCATTCCGTATTGGTTTCATTTCAGTTTAACTAGTTTTACTTAAATTTGCTTATTTTCTAACATTGGCTTGCCTAGCAAGCGAAATGTTAGGCGCCTTCACAATCTGGAAGGTGAGATATTATGCATATTGTCTAGCATTTTATTGTTTCATAGATTTTGGATGTAAATTGTAATGGTTTGTGCTAACTCGTGATATTTTTATGTGTAGGAATCATGTGGAGGCCATGTGGGACGAATGTGCGAGGTTGGAGGTAAAAAGGAACAAAATGGGAAAAAGGTCACAGAGTAGTGCCCAGGCTAGCGTGGGGCATTAGCTGTGGCGCAAAAGTCAGAATTGAAAATAAGTCCCAGCTAACGTCCCACTCTACCTTGGACACTGGTGACGTGAAGTTATCCTAAATCGACGGGGACAAAGTTATTTCAGCCCAAGAGCCCCCCTCCTCCCCCCCCACACACTCGTATAAAAGCAAGCCTAAGCTTATTTTTTGAGGGAGGCGCCACTTTGAGGGGAAAAATACACACGCGGAACATTCGGGAGCAACAATTCTCAATCTTTCTTCGTTTTTTCTTAATATCTTTTCTTTTTATGAGTTGCTAAAACCCATCGTTCTGTGGTTGTGATTTAGCCATGAATATTGTTGTTTCACGTTGACTTAAACTTGATTACAATTGCTAATATACAGTTGTTTCTTTCATTCTGTGATTAATTGCTTAATTGTCTGGCCAACAATTAGGTTCTAGTATTTACTATCCATGCTACGGTTGGGAAATCTACGTCTAGATTAGAGAAGAATTGAAGAGAATACAATAATGTCTCCAACGAAATTCAACTCACGAAAAACATCACAATATAACTAAAAAATTTAGCGAATAACTTTAACTTTTAACCACAGCTTCTAAATGACATCCCAAGCAAATCCCAACCATTAATTTATCAAAAATTTTAGTAAATCACCTTTTTATTATTTATGAGTTTTCATGCTTTGAAAAATCTAAACAATGAAAATTTTAATTTCTTACTTTATTCATCCAACATTGTGTAAATCTGTAATAATTAACATGAATATAACTCTCAAATCGGTTTTTAACACAGATCATTTTAATACCTATTAATAGGCGAAAAGAAATTTTGAATTATATATTCCCTTTGTCCGATTTCTGTATCTACTTTTACAATTAAAGTTAAATTTTTTTTTTTTCTAAACAATTAAAGTGGGACGGATGTAGTACAAAATAAGCTTAAATTAAATAAGAAAATAGGCTAAAATTATAGTAAAAGAATGTAGTTTGGTTTTTTCTGTTAGTGAAGCTCAAAATATAACCTCAATTGCCAGAAGTTGAAGAAGTGTAAGAGTAGGCAGAATCCAAAATGGACTACAGAGAGTCAAACATAATCCAAAATGGATTAGAGATTAATGGAACAAGTAACTTTCATGAATTGGTTGTTTTCTTGATTTTTGGATTTGAATTTAGCTTTATCTATTTTATTGTTTGTGTGCGGCACAGAGGTGGAGCTAGCCTTTCGGCTACGGGTTTGGCCGTTGGTGAACTTACTTCTCGGATATATCATATAGCTTGATTAGTTGTCTCTATCAATCATGAACACTCTTTCTACTATAAATCTCTCTCAAGTAATTATGATAATTTACCAGACGCACTCTCTCAAGTTACGCTAGCTAGATTGCATTACAGTTCACTTTAGATTGCACTCGAGATATAGTTATCTATAATCCAACGTCTAAACCCTCGGTTATGACTTTCGTCTATACTCCGGGAGTGATGTTGTTCGAACAACTACCTAAATATGCACTCAGTTGTTGGGGTACATATTTGGTACAGGATGCCTTGGATAAGGTCAAGATTATTTAGGATCGACTTCGCACAGCTCAATCCAGGCAGAAGAGTTATGCTGATCGTCGAGATCCTGATGGTGCATTCATGGTCGGAGAGAGAGTATTGCTTCGGGTTTCACCCATTAAGGGTGTGATGAGGTTCGTAAAGAAAGGCAAGTTGAGCCCTAGGTACATCGGACCCTTTGAGATTCTAGAGAGAGTGGGTGAGGTGGATTACAGGCTTGCACTGCCACCTAGTTTATCAGCAGTCCATCCAGTGCATGATGTGTCTAAACTTAGGAAGTATCGCAGAGATACGTCCTATGTGTTAGACTTCGGCTCAGCCCAACTGGACACGGATTTGACTTTTGAGGAGGAGCCAGTGACTATTCTAGCCCAGCAGGTTCGGCAGTTGAGGACTAAGAGTTATCCTACAGTTCGAGTGCAGTGTAGACGTCGGCCCATCGAGGCAGCTACATGGGAGTTCGAGTCGGACATGCAGAGGAGATATCCACACCTTTTAAACAGTCAGATAGCGGAGTAGATATCCACACCTTTTCAACAGTCCAGGTACTTTTCTATGTTCGTTCAAGGACGAACAATGGTCTTAGATGAGGAGAATGTGATGACCCGATAGGTCATCTAGAGTTTTAAACCTTAATTCTTGTGTTTCGAAGCCTCAAATATCTCATTTTATCCTTCTTTGATTTGCACGCGCAGTCCAGAAGTTTTTCGGAAGGCTTTTGAGTTAAAATTTGATAAAATATGAAATTTTTCCTTTAAAAATCTATTTGAATTGACTTCGGTTAATGTTTTGACCAAACAGACCCAGATGCGTATTTGACGGCCCCGGTGGATCCGCATCGTAATTTAGGACTTGGGTGTATGCCCAAAATCAAATTCGAAAGTCCCTAGCTCGAGTTATCACTTTTTGTTGAAATTTTGAAGTTTAAAGCTTAATAAATCTAAAAGTTTGACCAATGTTTGACTTTGTTGATACTGGGTCCGTATTTTGTTTTTTGAACTCGATATAAATACTATATTTATGACTTGTCTGCCAAATTTGGTGTGAAACAAAGTTGGTTTGACGTTATTCGAACATCCGGTTGTTGAAATAGAAGTTTTAAAGTTTCCTTAAAATTCCACTTGATTTTGGTGTCTGATTCATATTTGTAGGTGTTATTTTTTGATCGTGCGAGCAAGTTCTTATGATGTTTTGGACTTGAGTTCATGTGTGATATAGAGCCCTGAGCGCTCGGGTGAGTTTCGGATAGGCTACTGATTGAGTTTTGGGCTTAGGAAAATAGTTGGTGTATCTGGTTCTAGTGCTAGTCTCGGATCTCGCATTCGCGAGGTCAGTGTTCGCACTTGCAAACATTCAAATCCATGTCAGGTTCGCATTTGCGGACCACTTCTTCGCATTTGCGAAGAATGCCTGGGTCAGCAAGGGATTGCAATTGCGATAAAAATGTCGCATTTGCAAGGGACCAGAGTTTGTATTTGCTAAGATTTCATTGCAAATGTGATGAAAGTAGAGGTGCGCAGTCTTCGCAATTGCGATGTATTTTTCGCATTTGCGGGGGTTCACAATTGCGAACCCCAGGTCGTAATTGCGACATCTGCAACTGATCGAAATCTTAGTTAGATGAGATTTTCTCTCATTCTTCAATTTTTCAAACCTAGATAACCCTAAAGGCAATTTTCCCCAGATTCTTTCTTCCCCAATTCAGTGGTAAGTGATCCTAACCTATCTTCTTTCAATATTCCATTACATTTTATAAGATTTCAACCTAAATTCTAGGAGTTTCATGGTGGAAATTGATGGTTTGGGAAGAATTACATATTTTTGTAAAATTAGAATTTAGACCCCAAATTGAGGTCGAATTTCGAAACAAATTACATAACTAGGCTCGGCGGTGAATGGGTAGTCAGGTTTTTGTCTGAATTTCATAAGCGGACCGGGGAGTTGTTTTTTGTTGACTTTTTCAATAATGACCTAAATTGAACCTTTTTCATCCGTTGGTAGTTCTTAAGGCGTATTTTGAATTGTTTGGTTGATAATCTGCTATATTTGGTTGGTTCGTAGGCTTGTTCGAAAGGAAAAGCCGTGGTTGAGCTTTGAGTTGGTTTTTGGAGCGAGGTAAGTGTCATGGTTAACCTTGACTTGAGGGATTAGGACTCGTTTTTTATGTGCTACTTGTTTAAATGTTGGGTTCATTGTATATGTGAGGTGACGAGTACTTATGCGTTGTTGCTGGGTTAAATCATGCGGGTGCGACTTGTTCCTTGTAATTTATTTCTTTCTTTGATCATTATATCTATGCTTACACTATTTAATTACTAAATTCATTATTCTTGCCACATTTATGGTCTATCTGTGATAATTAAGCAGTGTTTCTGAGGTAGTGATTGGTATAGTGGAACCATTATTGATGACATAAGACTTGGTTTGGCTTATTCTATGTCCGTGTTGTTATATGTTCATTGTTGCATGGTAAGGGAGAGTCTTAATGCACGGAAGGTGATGTCGTGCCGTATTTGAGAGTTAATGAATGAAGGGTGATGTCGTGTCGTATTTGAGAGTTAATACATGAAGGGTGATGTCGTGACGTTCTATTGTTTCATGATGAAATTGAGAGTAAAAGCACGAACGGTTATGTCGTTTCATTTTTATCATTTTATGGTGACATTGCGCGTAAAAGCACAAAGGGTGACATCGTGCCATTATTACTGTTTCATGGTGAGGCTGAGAGTAAAAGCACAAAGGGTGATGCCGTGAAGTTTTATTCATTATGTTTGTTCATTTTGTTGTTTTAAGGTTTATTGAATGTCCTTATTATCATTCCCTGTTGTAGTTATCGTATCTTGTACCACTTTCGCATATCTCCTCCCAATAGAACTTGTTAAATCTGTTATTTGTTGTAATGTTGTACGGATATTTCCGTCTGTACAGGTTTATTTACGTAGTTGTCTAGTCATAGCCTCGTCACTACCTCGTCGAGGTTAGGCTCGACACTTACGGAGTACATTGGTTCGGTTGTACTCATGCTACACTCTGCACTTTTTGTGCAGATTTTGGTACTGTTCCCAACTGTCCACGAGGCGTATCAGCTCGAATTTGGTATTTGGGGACCCGAGGTAGATCTGTTGGCGTTCACAGACCTTGAAGTCCCCTTCCATTTCCCCTATTCACTGTTCTTTTCATTCAAGACAGTTGTACTTAATTCATATCATGTTTGTAGAAACTCTAGATGCACGTGAATTTGTTACTCCAGATCCGGGTTGTATTTAGATATTATGGGTTTTTATCATTTCCTCATTCCGTATTGGTTTCATTTCAGTTTAACTAGTTTTACTTAAATTTGCTTAAAGATTCTCTAACATTGGCTTGCCTAGCAAGCGAAATGTTAGGCGCCTTCATAATCTGGAAGGTGAGATATTATGCATATTGTCTAGTATTTATTGTTTCATAGATTTTGGATGTAAATTGTAATGATTTGTGCTAACTCGTGATATTTTTATGTGTAGGAATCATGTGGAGGCCATGTGGGACGAATGTGCGAGGTTGTAGGTAAAAAAGAAAGAAATGGGAAAAAGGTCACAGAGTAGTGCCCAGGCTAGTTGGCGCAAAAGTCAGAATTGAAAATAAGTCTCAGCTAACGTCCCACTCTACCTTGGACACTGGTGACGTGAAGTTATCCTAACTCGACGGAGACAAAGTTATTTCAGCCCAAGAGCCCCCCCCCCCCCCCCCCCCCCCCCCCCNAGTTATTTCAGCCCAAGAGCCCCCCCACACACTCGTATAAAAGCAAGCCTAAGCTTATTTTTTGAGGGAGGCGCCACTTTGAGGGGAAAAATACACACGCGGAACATTCGGGAGCAACAATTCTCAATCTTTCTTCATATTTTCTTAATATCTTTTCTTATTATGAGTTGCTAAAACCCATCGTTCTGTGGTTGTGATTTAGCCATGAATATTGTTGTTTCATGTTGAATTAACCTTGATTACAATTGCTAATATACAGTTGTTTCTTTCATCCTGTGATTAATTGCTTAATTGTCTGGCCAACAATTAGGTTCTAGTATTTACTATCCATGCTACGGTTGGGAATCTACGTCTAGATTAGAGAAGAATTGAAGAGAATACAATAACGTCTCCAACGAAATTCAACTCACGACAAACATCACCATATAACTAAAAATTTTAGCGCATAACTTTAACTTTTAACCACAACTTCTAAATGACATCCCAAGAAAATCCCAACCATTAATTTATCAAAAATTTTAGTAAATCACCTTTTTTATTATTTATGAGTTTTCATGCTTTGAAAAATCCAAACAATGAAAATTTTAATTTCTTACTTTATTCATCCAACATTGTGTAAATCTGTAATAATAAACATGAATATAACTCTCAAATCGGTTTTTAACACAGATCATTTTAATACCTATTAATAGGAGAAAAGAAATTTTGAATTACATATTCCCTTTGTCCGATTTCTGTATCTACTTTTACAATTAAAGTTAATTTTTTT
>ML390881.1:0-44365 GCA_005239525.1 Nicotiana knightiana
ATATATATATGGGCTATTATTGCAAAATATGCAATTTTAGCCTAAGAATGCAAGAAAATACAATTATAAAAAATATATATATAATATTTATATAACACCCCATAAATTCGGCTTAGGTATGAATGTGTTAAATGAGTAGTAAGGTTATATTTTGGATATTTGAAGTTATATTATTATGAGTATGGGTGGAAATAGTTATTTTAGAATCAAGATGAAGAGTGAGGTATACAAGATTCGATAAAATCTACGAAGTTTACAAAAGGTCAGTCTTGCAGGAGGTTTAGTGAGAAACGTGTAAGGTATTTGGGAAAACGTAAAGCATGAAAGTTGTAGACCTTTTAAATAGATTTGCAACTATTTATTGTGGAACCTAAACAGATCTCTGTGAAAAAGGTTATGAGCATTTTACAGAACAGTGTGCAATATGCGTGCCCCGAGTGCGGCCGCACACATATGGCAGTGTTCCTGCCATTTTCCGCGGTAAGGTCCGCGAGGACACACTTGGAGAGTCATTTTTAAATCCCTACTTCGTCCCCCACATCCCCAAAACATAAAAACTTGCTCTAGAAAGGAAAGCTCTCAAAAACCTAACTCCTTAAGGGTCCCTCCACCACCCAAGGTAAGTTCTAATGGTGATTCTAAGTTAATTTTAATTTCCCAACATCTTATTAACATGGGTAAACCCTCCATGTCATTAGATATTCGATTGGGAGATCATTGTTGAGAGAAGGAACCCTACAACTCGAATTCAAGGGGATTGAACTTCAAAGAGGTAATGTCTTCACCCTCTAATTGATTCTAACATTGGTTTAATAATTATAGACCCTATTTCATGAGATATGAGTTGATGGGTTTGATAGAAAAGCATGAGTGGTTATAGGTTTGGTGTTTTAATTGTTGATTATTGGTTAAGGGTGTTGTTTACTTTATGGTTGATAAAGAAAAATGCTGATTATAACCATTTGAGACTTTAGAATTTATCTAGGATCAAGAGAATGGGGTATTGGGTGTAGAGACACCATTAATAAGGACTATGAAGCTTTTATTTCCACCAAGTGCTTGATAAAATGCTTATGTTACCAAAACATGAGTATCATAGCTAATATGGAATACCTTTTACTTGTATTGCTATAGATTAAAGTTGAAAGGGTTCACAAACATTGTATTACGCTCAAGAGCAGGAAGTTAAGGTATGTGAGGCTAACTCTTTATGTTTGGGAATGTATATGATTCTCCCTACGTCCCATTCATTATGACTATTACTAGTTTCCTTAGAAAGTAATTATGCCTAGTTCCATGAATAGTAGTAGAACTTCTATTCTCTAGATGGCATCATTTCATAATCATTCGATATTCAATGAGTTTCAGTTATGATAAATCAACTTATTATGAGTACATATCTCAGTTAGTCATATTCATTATTCCAGTATCATGTAACTCAGTATGGTTCAGAATTTCAGCATCATATATTTCAGTATGATTCTCAGTTCCTGATTCTAAGTCTCTGAATGTTGAACACCTGTATTTGGGCCTGAGACCGTAGTTTATGCTTTATGCATCATTGGGTCTGAGGCCGTAGTTATGTATACATATACTTGGGCCCGAGACCGTAGCTTCTGCATATATATATATATATATAGATATATATATATATATATATATATATATATATATATATATATATATATATATATATATATANCGTAGTTTATCAGATAAACAGGTTGTTCATCATCCAGAAGAGGGAGTATTCGTAACCTTACTTCCTATGTTTAGTTCAGTTATCAGTTATCAGTTTCAGTTTCAGTATTTACAGTTCTTTCCTTTAGTTGTTTTACATACCAGTGCAATTCAAATGTACTGACGTCCCTTTTTGCCCGGGGCCTGCATCTTGCAATGCAGGTAATGATTTACAAGTTGACGACTCTTTTCGCTAGGACATCTCGTATCAGCTGTTCGTGAGCCCCTGGCTTTCGGGGCATTATCCCTCCATTTTTCAGTCATTATAGTACTTTCAGTTAATAAGGTATATCGGGGACCTTGTCTCGGTAAACAGTTAGTATCTCAGTATTCTTTAGAGGCTTCGTAGACTATAGTTCAGTCAGTCAGATGTTAGCAGGCTTTCATGTGTTAGCCTTGTCGGCTACTCGTTTATACTTGTAGACCTTTCAGTATTTTCTGTATCTATGATATTTCAGTCAGACTCTTTAGAAGATCATCATGTTGTATATTTATATCTAGCTTACAGTTTTACAACATGCTGATCCATCCATACAGTTAGTTCGCTCGGTCACATGTAGTCGGGCACCGAGTGTCGTGTTACGCCCAGGCCATGGTTCGAGGTGTGAAAAAGCTTGGTATCAGAGCCTAGGTTCAATAGTCCTAGGGAGTCTTTGAAGACGTGTCCAGTGGGGTCACTTTTATGTGTGTGTGTGCGCCACACGTATAAACAGTTGACCACCAAGACATCTAGGATTGTTCTATTTCTTTCGTACTTTAGATCGTGCAGTTAGAGCTATGCTTTCTGGAATCTTTCTAACTCGTGTGAATTGCGTATTTCAGAAAAATGCCTGCAAAAAGAAAGTACACCAGGAAGGTCTCAGCTACTAGCCAGGGGGTTACGACTAATGCTACCCAAGAGGAGGACACTATGGCCTAGGGGGTTGCATCGGGCTCAGTGCCCAGTGCTTCAGACATAGATGTCAGGGGAGCCATCCAGTTACTCACCTAGATTGTTGCCACTTAGGCTCAAAGGCAGGGAACAAGTGTTGTTCATGAGACGGGTAGTTCCAGGTCCAGTGAATTCCTCAACATGAAACCTCCAGTCTTCACAGGGTCAAAAAAAGATGAGGATCTAGAAAACTTTATTGATGAGGTTCAAAAGATATTTCGAGTGATTTATGCTACAGACACTGAGGTAGCAGAGCTTGCTGCGTACTAGCTGAAGGATGTTGCCAACACTTGGTATGAAACATGGGAAGAGTCCCGAAGGGAGGATGCGGTTTCTGCAACTTGGAAGGAGTTTGCAGATGCGTTTCTTGAGCATTTTCTACCCATTGAGGTCTTGGAAGCTAAGTCTTTGGAGTTTGACAGACTCAAACAGAATGATATGAATGTGAATGAGTACTACCTCAAGTTCGTCTTCCAGCTAGGTATGCTTCAGAAATGGTACGTGATATGAGGGCCAAAGTTAGGTGGTTTGTTTTGGGGCTTTTAGATGACTTGTTTGCTGATGCTAATATAGCTGCTCAGAATACTGACATGACCATCACTAAGATGGTTGCCTTTGTTCAAGGGAACGAAGATAGGTTGAAGGAAGAAAAGAGGCTACAGAGAGAGAAGGACAGGGAATTCAGCAAGAAAGCTAAGTCTGCAGGAAATTTCAGCTATGAGGGATCTCAGGCAGGAGGCAATCGTCAGTTCTTCAGGAAATCAAAATCAGGACCTGCTCCATCTTCAGCTGGTGCACCAGTTCAGAGTTCCATGTTTAACAAGAAAAGCCAAAATTTTGGAGCAGCAGGCTGACAATCACAGACTAGTGTGGGCTATAGAGGCCTTGAGTACCCTACTTGCAACACGTGTGGTAAGAAGCATCCAGGGGTATGTCATTTAGGCACAAATGGTTGCTTTGGGTGCGTTCATCTGGGCCACTCCTTGAGGGACTGTCCATCAGCAAGGCAGAACAATGTAGGCAATGTAGCTCAATCCACTAATTCAGCAGCTCCTCATAACTCTCAAGCCCAGCAAGGGGGTGGTGCAGCAAAGTCTAGTAATGCAGGCGGTGGTCAAACCCGCTTGTATGCCTTGGTAGACCGTCAGGATACGGAGGCTCGGGGAGATGTTGTCACAGGTATGCTAAATATTCACTTTTGATGTCTACGCTCTTATAGATCCGGGATCCACCCTATATTATGTAACTCCATATATTGCTAAGAAATTTGGGATAGAATCAGAAAAGTTGTGTGAACCTTTTGAAGTATCCTCTCCAGTTGGAGAATCAGTTATAGCTAGATGTATCTATAGGGGATGTCCAGTCAAAGTGTATCATCGTCTTACTGTAGCAGACTTAGTAGAATTGGAGATGGTAGACTTCGATGTGATCATGGGCATGGATTGGTTAGAGTCTTGTTATGCCACAGTGGGTTGTAGAACCAAAGTAGTAAGTTTTGAAATTCCCGTTGAACCAGTCTTAGAATGGAAGGGTGATGCAGTAACACCTAGGGGTAGGTTTATTTCCTATCTTAAAGCCAGAAAGATGATCTCCAAAAGGTATATCTATCACCTGGTTCGAGTTAAGGATGAAGATGCTCAGACTCTCCAATCGGTACCAATTGTAAATGAGTTCCCAGAATTGTTCCCCGAAGATCTTCCCGGAGTCCCTCCCGATAGGGAGATTGACTTTTGAATTGATCTACACCCCGGAACTAAGCCTATATCTATTCCACCTTATAGAATGGCTCCAGCATAACTGAAAGTCCAGTTGAAAGATCTTCTAGATAAGGGATTCATAAGGCCAAGTGTCTCACCTTGGAGCACAACGGTCCTGTTAGTCCAAAAGAAGGATGGGTCTTTGCGCATGTGCATTGACTATCATTAGCTGAATAAAGTCACCATCAAGAACAAGTACCCTCTTCCTAGAATAGATGACTTATTTGATCAACTTCAGGGTGCCCAGTGTTATTCTAAGATTGACCTCAGATCGGGATACCATCTGTTGAAGGTTAAGGAAGTCGATATTCCAAAAACAGCTTTCAAGACTCGGTATGGGCGTTTATTTTTGGTAATTTCATTTGGTTGGACGAATGCACCAGCAGCTTTTAAGGAACTTATGAATAGGTTCTTCAAGCCCTATCTTGATCTATTCATTATTGTGTTTATTGATGATATCTTGATTTATTCTTGCAGCGAGACTGGCCATGCAAAACATCTCAGAATTGTGTTGCAGACACTGCAGGATCACAAGCTATATGCGAAATTTTCTAAGTGCGAATTCTGGTTGAAATTAGTAGCATTTTTGGGCCATGTCATCTCAGGTGAAGGTGTGAAGGTGGACTTTCAAAAAATAGAGGCAGTGAAGAATTGGCCTAGACCCACCTCAATATCCGATATAAGAAGTTTCTTGGGTCTAGCAGGCTATTATAGGTGTTTCGTAGAGGGATTTTCTTCTATCTAGTCCCCTTTGACTAGATTAACTCAGAATAAAGTCAAGTTTCAATGGTCGGACGCTTGCGAGAAAAGTTTTGAGGAGTTAAAGGATAGGTTGACCTCAGCTCCAGTCTTGATGCTACCGGAAGGAACCGAAGGGTTCGTTGTTTATTGTGATGCTTCAGGGTTGGCCTTGGGTGTGTATTAATGCAGCATGAAAAAGTCATAGCCTACGTATCGAGACAACTCAGGGCTCCTGAGAAGAATTATCTGACTCATGATCTTGAATTAGCAGTTGTGGTGGGTGCCATTATTTGTATGGGGTGCATGTTGACATTTAACAGATCACAAGAGTCTCCAGTACATCTTCAAGCAAATAGAATTGAATCTACGTCACAGGAGGTTGCTCGAATTACTTGAATATTATGATGTTGATATCCTCTATCATCCGGGGAAAGCCAATGTTGTAGCAGATGCCCTCAGTCGGCGTTCTATGGGAAGCTTAGCTCAAGTTGAGGCAGACAAGCGAACTATGATGAAGGAAGTCCACCGCTTAGAAAGTATGGGAGTTCGACTTTTGGACTCCGAAGATAGTGGCTTTGTTCTTCAGAACAGGGCTGAATCCTCCTTAGTAGCCGAAGTGAAGGAAAAGCAGTTCAGTGATCCCTACTTATTGAAGCGGAAGGAGGCAATTCACAAACACAAGACTGCGGCTTTTGAACAAGGGGGAGATGATGGTACTTTGAGGTACAGAGGCAGACTATGCGTTTCAGATGTAGATGGGATCAAAAAGAGGATTATGTCAGAAGCCCACAATTCCAGGTATTCCATTCACCTAGGTTCCACCAAGATGTATCATGATCTTAAGGAAGTGTATTGGTGGAACAATATGAAAAAGAATATAGCAGACTTCGTGGCTAAGTATCCAAATTGTCAGCAGGTGAAAGTCGAACACCAGCGACCTGGTGGATTAACTCAGAGTATAGAAATTCCCGTTTGGAAATGGGAGATGATAAACATGGACTTCATAACAGGTCTACCTCGCTCATTTCGGAAGCATGATTCGATTTGGGTGATAGTATACCGACTTACCAAGTCAGCTCACTTCTTGCCAATGATGACTATAGATTCGGCCTAGGATTATGCCAAGTTGTATATCAAAGAAATCGTCTGATTGCATGGGAATCCTTTGTC
Source organism: Nicotiana knightiana (assembly GCA_005239525.1). Classification (NCBI taxonomy): domain Eukaryota; kingdom Viridiplantae; phylum Streptophyta; class Magnoliopsida; order Solanales; family Solanaceae; genus Nicotiana; species Nicotiana knightiana. The sequence goes on from ML390881.1 coordinate 6,340, forward strand.
CATCATCTCAGATCGTGGTGCTCAGTTCACAGCGAACTTTTGGAAATCCTTTCGGAAGGGATTGGGAACAAGGGTAAACCTCAGAACCTCTTTTCATCCTCAGACAGATGGCCAAGCGGAACGCACCATTCATACTCTTGAGGATATGTTGAGGGCATCTGTTATCGATTGTAATAACAGCTATCACTCTAGTATCAAGATGGCGTTGTACGAGGCTCTGTATGGGCAAAAGTGTAGATCACTAATTGGCTGGTTCGAAGTTGGAGAAGCGGAGTTGTTAGGACCCGATTTGGTCTATCAGGCTATGGAAAAAGTCAACTTGATACAAAAGCATTTGAAAATTTCTCAAAGTCGCCAAAAGTCCTACTCGGACGTGCGGCGTAGAGACTTAGAGTTCCAAGTTGATGATTGGGTGTTTCTGAAAGTTTCGCCTACGAAAGGCGTTATGAGATTTGGGAAGAAGGGGAAGCTTAGTCCCCGCTGTTGATACCTAATTTTTTTCAAACTATTTTAAAATTTGCATATATACCTTCAAAATCACTCTTGATAATAACTGGTATTTTTCCGTAATTTTTCATATTTTTATTAAATTCTTTTCCAATTTATTCAGTATTTTTATATTCAATAATTATTCATAAATTATATTATAAATAATTTCAAAATATTTCCCAGCTCAATATATCATTTTTAATCCTATTAGGATTTGATTATTTCATAAATTAGTCAATTTGGCATTATTTGGCCATAATTACAATAATTTTGCAACCATGGCCTAATTGTACATTTTATACCATTTAAATCAATAATTATTCATTTTATATATTCTATATTAATTACCTTAATTCCACCTATTTAAGCTTAATTTAATTTTATGAAATTATTAGCTATTTCTATTAATTATTTATCTATTTAATCGGGTATTTAAAAATTAGCCCCTCCCTATTTAAATTATAGCCCAATTTTAATTCAATTTCAGCCTATTGAAACCAGCCCAATTACATAACCCAATACCCAAGCCCAATCCATATTTTACCCGACCCAATTCCCCTATGTAATCTGAGCCGTTGATTATTTCAAATCAACGGCCCAGATCTCCCCCTTCCTAATTTAACCCCTAATAACTACCCCCCCCCCCCTTCATTTCCCCGGTTCCCATTCTCTCTCAATCGTCTCTCTATCTCCCTCTCTCTAGAACCTTCCACCTTCCATCTTCTCCGGCCATCTCTCTTGCCAGAAATCAGGACCTCTCATCACTCATGGCCTATATCTCACCCCCATGCTGGTTTGACACTGCCCTGAGGCCCTCAAATGAACTTGGAGCGGTTCAACTCCTACCTATGGTCCTTCATGCCATTTTCCGGATACCCATGGCCGTCCGAGTAAGGTTCTTACACTTTCCGGTGGAAACCGGTAAAACCTTGAGCTTTTCTCTCCTCTTTGGGTTCTCTCTTCGAAACCCTAACTTCTAAAACCTCAGATCTTTCTAGATCTGTAACAGATCTATACATATTTCAAGTCGTTTTGATGTTTTCTTTAAGAGTTTTCCATTTTTCATAAAACGATTTTTGTTTTCCAACTAGGGTTTCTAAAAAACCTTTCTGCAAAACCATTTCTTCAAGTTTAAGGGTTCTTCCGAGATTATTCTCGCATTTTTAGATGGTTTCTATTAAAATCTCTTTTTCATAGTTTATTATGTTAAAACTTTAGTTTTAACACTGTATTATAATCTTAGGCTTGCCTTTATTGATCTACTCTTTTGATTTGTATATGTGTCTGTCTCTTATGAATACGTCCTGATTTTTCTATGATTTTTATCCTACTTTTGCTCATTAGGGTTCTTGATTTTGGCTTCTTTTGCTTATGCTGTAGTTTCTCTGTTTAATCCCTCTAAGTTGTTACTGTTTTGTTTAGATGAATCTCTAATCCTATGTGATTTCTTGTTGCTATAGTCATTAGGGTTTCTGACTTTTTGATTCTCCCTGTTATATCATGTTCGTTTGTTAATCCCTTTAATCATTTACTGTGTGCTAGTATTGAATCCCTGATTCTATGTGATTTTTACTTGAATCTCCGATTTTCCTGTCCTATTGTGTGTTTACTTCGTGTACTCACAGGAATCAGCATTACTCCTGTTTAAACCCCTAATTTTCTGTAACTAAACATCTCATTGATCTTTTGTGATGATTTCCTTACTGACTTACAACCTTTAAATTATTTCCTTTCCTTATTTTGGTCAACTATGTTGTCACACGGAGTCTTATATTATTTCCTTAATTGAAATATTCTGAACCTAGCCTCAATTGCATGTCCCATACTTGTACTATGCTAAGTTATTTCATTATATGCTATATGCAGTCACATATAGGAACTTTCCTTATTTGTTATTTGCCTACTAACTGTTTGAACTTAACCCCTTCAATTAAGGGATACCTATACTGATTTTGCATTGATTGATACTCAGTCCCTTAATTAAGGGTTAACTTTGATTCCTACCTTATTTACCATCTGTTTTCAAACTATATATATACACTACTCTTTCATTAAGAAAAACAGAACAACTAATTTGTTCAACTCTCTCTCTCACAACTAAAAAACTCTCTGCTCTCTCTCTTTACTGTGTTAGTTACTACTATTCTAAGTTAGTCGGCTGCAAGCCAAGGCTAACTATTGTGCATCTCTTAGTTCCTGCTTTGTGTTTCTGCTTTCTTCACTCCACTAGTATGTTCTAATTCAGATTTCAGTCCTCAAACCAACATGTTTCTATTACTGTTGCAATTTATTTTGTTTCTAATCTGCTTCTATTTACTATTCTGTTGTTCAACATGTAACTAATACCCTGAATCCCCTCTTCCTTTTAAGTTATGCTTTACTTGTCAATGACCAGCATGTTTTTGTATACTTAGCACCTGCTTCTTATGTGAATCCCGATGCCTATGACGGGTACATTAGTTTGATCATGGTCTTAGTTGTTTGGTATTGATATGTTAATCTAATCTGGTACTTTACTGTACCCCTGATCCTCTGAACCCTTAGGAGCTTCTAATTGCATGCCTATATGTGTTTCTGCCTGCTACATGCTTACCCTTACTTGCTATGTATTTGTCCCTCAAATCCCATTACCCCTGCTTGTGATTGTTGGACTATTCATGGTCCTTTGTGTGATGTTGAACTTGGTGTTCCTGCCCTTTTGGTGGTTAAACTTCTTTGTTATAAAACTATTCCAATCAAGTTTCCCTCTTCAAAACTGTTTTCTCACTTACCCTTTTCAAAATTGTTTTCTTACTTAACCTTTTCAAAACTATGTCAAGCACTCTCACATATACTCTTAGAAGTCTAGGTTCTGCCCCCTCTGTGTAAGTATTGCCTTGGGACCCTTGATCTCCCTCTGAACTTTGACACACAGAGGCTGGCCATTCCACACTACACTTACTCTATGTTGGCTATGAAATCTGGGTGTGAGCACTGCCCAGGAGCCCTTGAGGTCCTTAGTGAACTATGACACACCCAGATTATGAGAAAGGCTGTGAAATAATACTTGGCATTGAGGACCTGGAGACTTGAGCCCATTATGAAGGCTCCCTATAGTTAACTTCTCATTTTCTTATTTTTTAGTTCCTATTCAATGGTCTATAATAATTAATTATAAACAACTCTGGGATCGGATAGTGAAAATGGGTGGGTGATATGCATGTTGTAGTATAATTAAGGGTAGAGACCATGTTTCTAGGTTTATTTTCTCTATGCGCAATAGCAGCTATGTTTAGGTACAACATGCCATGCATTAGATATCATGCTACTTAGGCTCATATATACTGCTTTCCTTTCAGCATGTCATCATGCATTGCCCTCACTTAGAGATCCTGCCTATAGGACAAATAATTAAGTAAATTGCTATTATGTGATTCTGCTCATATAAACATGTTCTGAAACTTCATTAGAAGTCTGGTCCTAGGATAAATAATGTTAATTGAAATCATGTCTCACCATGCCTACACACTTAGAGATCTTGTTTCTAGGTAAACAACATTAACAAATATATCACCTATGCTATTCCTGAAACTGTGCATAATGTTGTGATTCTATGTGCATTTAGAAATCCTGTTTAAGTTATTATGCATCATGTTGCATTAGACATCATGTTATAGGATCGTACTCATTTAACTGCACTTAGTCTAAATACAGATATCTAAAAGAGTCTCATGTTCTAAACAACTGGTAATTAGTCCTTGTACATCTTCAACACCTAGAATTGCATGTTATCCTACACCTAGGCAAGCCCTAGGTAACCAACTTAAAAAATAAAATCAGAATTGTCTTTGTGATCATGTTTAACTGTCAGCATGCTTAAAACCAGTAGGCAAGCCTGATTAAGACTTCCTCTCTGAGTTATGCAATAAATTTGTCCTTGTGTTATCACCTAGATACCATGCTTTAGGATTCTGAATTAATATGGACTATAGTTGTGTATGAGACATGTTGTTTATGTGTACTGTGTGTGGAGGAATACTTGAGCCTTTATCTGATTTCCATGCTTTCTCTTTATTTGCAGTCCTACTTGTTTTGTTATCTGCCGCCCTAGAATTTTTACCTTTAAAACCTAAGGGTCTGACTAGCACCTCCCTTTAGGATAGGAGTCCTAATTTCCTCCGGGACTGATAGGAAGGGACGGGTAACAGCATGCAATAGAGGACGAGACCAACACTCGTTTTTAATAACCTTACGGGGTGGGAAGGGTAGATATAGATATGATGACCGGTGCGCTAATACCACGTGTAGCCCCTCTTCAAGGAGTGATTACCGGGTATTTCATTGATGTGATCCATATTATTATAAACCTAGGATACCCTTTATATGCTTAGATCGTAACCCTTTCAAAATCTAACCTTCTTTACTATTTTCAAACGTCTGCATGCTTAAGACTTAAATCCCCTTTATTTGAGCCTTTACTTGTTATTTGCTAATTGTACAAATTCACATAAACCATTTGTTCGGGAACCACACTTGTGGATCCTGAGGGGTGCCTAACACCTTCCCCTTAGGATAATTTCAAGCCCTTACCCAATCTCTGGTTAGCAACATAGTTGTAGTTGAACCCCTTAGGTGCCTTAACGCACCATTAAATCGTTAGGTGGAGACTCTTCAAAATATGTAAACCCCTTTCCCAAAAGGAACGAGTTGTCTCAACCAATGTCATAAACCCTTTTCAACCGACCCCGAAAGGAGCGCTTGGGGAAAAAGGGGGGCACGACACCCGCTATATTGGACCGTATAGAATCCTGCGAAGGATCGGGCAGGTGGCTTATGAGTTAGAATTGCCACAAGAATTAGCTGTTGTACATCCAATGTTTCATGTGTCCATGTTTAAGAAATTCATCGGATACCCGTCACTTGTGGTGCGTACAGAGATTGTAGGGGTTAAAGACAGCTTGTCTTACGAAGAAAGTCTAGTGGCTATTCTTGATCGTCAAATCCGCAAGCTCAGACTAAGGAAATTGCTTCAGTTAAGTGCTTTGGAGGAATCAAAAGGTTGAAGAGGCTACATGGGAAGCCGAAGAGGACATGAAGTCTAGATATCCCCATCCCTTTGAAGAGAGAACGAAAAATGTGGAAGGTAATTAACCTTTCCATTCAGGCGTTATATTATAATCTTCATGTCCTTATATTATAATCTTCAGTTTGATATACATGTATTCATGATATTTTAGTATTCGTATATCCCTATCACACCAGTTTAATGTCCATATATAGTCGTAGTTGCAGCCAGGACCATCATTCGAGGACGAATGATTCCAAGGGGGAGATAATGTAACACCACGTAAATTCAGGTTAGGCATGAATGTGTTAAATGATTAGTGAGGTCATATTTTGGACAAGTGCAGTTGTATGATTATGAGTATGGATGAAAATAGTTCTTTTAGAATCAAGACTAAGAGTGAGGTATACAAGATTCGATAAAATCTACGAAGTTTACAAAAGGTCTGTGTTGCATGACTTTAAGTGAAAAACATGTAAGATTTTTGGGAAAACACAAAGCATGAAAGTGGTAGGACTTTGAAGTATCTTTTCAACTATATATTGTGGAACCCAAGTGAATCTCTGTGCAAAACGCTATTTTCATTTTACAGACAGTGTGCAATATGCACGCCCCGAGCGCGGCATCGCACATGTGGCAGTGTTCCTGCCATTTTGCGCGGTCAGGCCTACGAGTGTGCGGGGGCGCACTTGGAGAGTCATTTTTAAAGCCCTACTTCGTCCCCCACATCCCCAAAACATAATAACTTGCTCTAGAAAGGAAAGCTCTCAAAAATCTAACTCCTTAAGGGTCCCTCCACCACCCAAGGTAAGTTCTAATGGTGATTCTAAGTTAATTTTAATTTTCCAACATCTTATTAACATGGGTAATCCCTCCATGTCATTATATATTCGATCGGGACATCATTGTTGAGAGAAGGAACCCTACAACTCGAATTCAAGGGGATTGAACCTCAAAGAGGCAATGTTTTCACCCTCTAATTGATTCTAGCATTGGTTTAATAATTATAGACCCTAGTTCATGAGATATGAGTTGATGGGTTTGATAGAAAAACATGAACGATTATAGGTTTGGTGTTTTGATTTTTGATTATTGGTTAAGGGTGTTGTTTACTTTATGGGTGATAAATAATAATGTTGATTATAACCATTTGAGACTTTAGAATTTATCTAGTAGCAAGAGAATGGGATATTGGGTGTAGAGACACCATTAATAAGGACTATGAAGATTTTATTCCCACCAAGTGTTTGATAAAATGCTTATGTTGCCAAAACATGAGTATCATAGCTAATATGGAATCCCTTTGACTTGTATTGCTATAGATTAAAGTTGAAAGGGTTCACAAAGGTTGTATTACGCTCAAGAGCAGGAAGTTAAGGTATGTGAGGCTAACTCTTTACGTTTGGGAATGTCTATGATTCTCCCTACGTCCTATTCATTATGACTATTACTAGTTTCCTCAGAAAGTAATTATGCCTAGTTCCATGAATAGTAGTAGAACTTATATTCTCTAGATGGCATAGTTTCATAATCATTCGATATTCTATAAGTTTCAGTTATGACAAATCAACTTATTATGAGTAAATATCTCAATCTAGTCCTATTCATTATTCTGGTATCATGTAACTCAGTATGGTTCAGTATTTCAGCATCATGTATTTCAGTATGATTCTAAGTCCCTGAATGTTGTACACCTGTATTTGGGCCTGAGGCCGTAGTTTATGATTTATGCATCATTGGGCCTGAGGCCGTAGTTATGTATACGTATACTTGGGCCCGAGGTTGTATCTTGTGCACACACACATATATATATACTGGGCTTGAGGCCGTAGTTTATCAGATAAATAGGTTGTTCATTATTCAGAAGAGGGAGTATTTGTAACCTTACTTCCTATGTTTAGTTCAGTTATCAGTTATCAGTTTCAGTTTCAGTATTTACGGTTCTTTCCTTCAGTTTTTTTACATACCAGTGCAATTCAAATGTACTGACGTCCCTTTTTGCCCGGGCCTGCATCTTGCGATGCAGGTAATGATTTACAGGTTGACGACTCTTCTCGCTAGGACATCTCGTATAAGTTGTTGGTGAGCCTCAGTCTTTCGGGGCGTTATCCCTCCCTTTTTCAGTCATTATAGTACTTTCAGTTAATAAGGTATACTGGGGACCTTGTCTCGGTAAACAGTTAGCATCTCAGTATTCTTTAGAGGCTTCGTAGACTATAGTTCAGTCAGTCAGATGTTAGCAGGCTTTCATGTGTTAGCCTTGTCGGCTAATCGTTTATACTTGCAGAACTTTCAGTATTTTCTGCATCTATGGTATTTCAGTCAAACTCTTTAGCATATCATCATGTTGTATATTTATATTTATCTTACAGTTATACAACATGTTGATCCATCCATAGAGGTGATTCGCTCGGTCACATGTAGTCAGGCACCAAGTGCCATGTTACGCCCATGCCATGGTTCAGGGTGTGACAATTTAAAGCTTAATTGTGACGCCCCAAAACCGAGGGACGAGACCGGTGCTCGATCGGATGAACCCGGTCAAGCGGACCTGGATTGACTTTCCTACCCAATGCATTTCCCCGTGTTCATAATGTACATTTTATAAGTGAAACAAAAAAATAAAATAAGGCATGCGTTTACAACATAAATCCATTTCTTCTTTTAATATTTTAAACATCAGATCTTACCAAAACATACATACTAAGTACAACATTCCCGATACGGAACCACGATTATGAGTAAGTACAACAACTACCCAAAATATGTTTACAACCCACATAGTGTCTACGGAGCCTCTAAGAGTGCGGAGAAGAATACATAGACTTGCTGGTAGATTCGACATGAGGTGAGTCTCCTTTCTAACTTTGTAAGGGGGAATTGTCCCCTAGGTGATTGGAATGCTATATGTGATAATTTGTGGGGGGCTATGTACGTGCAAAGTGACGAGAGTCCGTACGTAGCGACTATTACTATTATGTCCGGGTAGTTAGGCCCACATCATGCCTTGTGTTCTACTTGATATGAACTATATATCTGTTGAATTAATATTTCATGTTGCTTACGTTCCCGAAGTTATGAAATTTGAGAAAAACTTGTAAGAAATTGTTCATGGAAAGGTATTCTCTTTTAAAAAGAAATAATGTATGTGCATGTGACCGCTTCGCATTTGTATTCTGTGAGCGGAGTGTGATTTCCCTCACTCTTATGAGAGACGCACTTTTGGGACGGGCTGATCGATCCTCGACAGTGCGTAGAGATATTGAGAGACGCACTTTTGGGACGGGCCGATCGATCCTCGGCAGTGTGTAGAGAGATTAAGAGATGCACTTTTGGGATGGGCCAATCGATCCTCGACAGTGCATAGAGAGATTGAGAGACGCACTTTTGGTACGGATCGTTCGATCCTCGGCAGTGCGTAGAGAGGTTGAGATATGCACTTTTGGGACGGGCCGATCGATCCTCAGCAGTGCATAGAGAGGTTGAGAGGTGCACTTTTGATACGGGTCATTCGATCCTCGGCAGTGCATGGGCGTGATTATCTTATGACTCCGGCCGGTTGTCCTTACCCTGCATGTGTATGATTTATTTATTATTAAATTTCATGAAATTGATCTGACAGAGATTTGGGAAAAGGTGAAGTGGTAATTGTTTTATTTATCCTCAGTATTCTTCCTGGATTTCAGTATCTTACATATACACTTGTTGCTTCACTATCCTTACATGCCTACTATTTTTTTACATTCTGTTAAATTATATTGTTGGACCTTAGTGAGTGTCATGTCGACCTCTCGTCACTACCTCTTCGAGGTTAGGCGGGATACTCACTGGGTACATATATATTTATGTACTCATGCTGCACTTCTGTACTTAATTGTACAGGTTCTGGGGCTGGTGTTTCTGGTTATCCGACCGGAGCTTGACATATATATTCTGGACCTGACTCCACGGTGAGCTGCCTCCCTTGGCGATTCTCAGTTGCGCTATGGAGTTATCTTTTGTTTATTTCTGTCTACATCCTTTCAGACAGCAGTACAGCTTGTATCATCTTTTGTATATTCTACTAGTTCGCCTATTGACTTGTGACACTAGTTCCTGGCACGCACTTAGTAGATTCTTATTTTGGGACTGTATATATATTGGATCACGATCATTTTGTCTGTATGTATCTAAATTGGTAAATGTTTCCGCTTTTATTTAGATGAGCTAAGTTTAAAACTTTGGGAAATATGTGGGATTGGTATGTTAATAAGAAAAATCTCACTAGTAAACAATTGTTGGCTTGCCTGACTCCGGTGTTGGGCGCCATCACGACCCGTGTGGGATTTTGGGTCGTGACAACATGGTATCAAAGCACTAGGTTCACGTAAGTCTCACGAGTCACGGGCGAACCCAGTAGAGTCTTGCGAATCGGTACGGAGACGTTTGTACTTATCATCAGGAGGCTACATGGTGTTAGGAAAACTCTATATGTTCTTATTCTATCGTGCAACCTATGATTTACTAAACTCATTCTTCTATTCTCTCACAGATGGTGAGGACGCATGCATCTAATGTTCCGGAACCGGGAAGGGTCGCTACCCCCGACGTCCGAGGTCGGGGGAGGGCACCGGCCTGTGGTAGGGGACGAGGGTGTCCCAGAGCTATGCCGATCCCGCCACCTGAGGACCCTATATTAGAGGAGCAGGATGAGGTGCCTCTAGCAAATCCTGCACCCGTAGACTTTATGACGGCGCCAGGCTTCCAGACAGTCAGAGGCCGTATGATGAGATTTATGGACACCATGTCCCAGGCCGGTTTATTTCCAGCAGATCATGCCACTTCACAGGCGGGAGGGGGATCCCAGACCCCTACTGCCCAAGCCGCAGGACTGACAGCAGCATTACATCACACCCCGGGTACACTGCCCGTGGGTGGTACCCAGCCTGTAGCAGTAGCACCAGAGCCCAGACCAGCTGTGGATGGCAACCAGCATAAGATGTTAGACAGATGGACTCGCTTGTGCCCTCCTATCTTCGGGGGTGAGCAAGGTGAGGATGCCCAGGACTTCATTGATAGGTGCAGGGATAGACTGCACAACATGGGGATCCTAGCATCCCATGGGGTGGACTTCACTGCATTCCAGTTAGAGGGCAGAGCTCGCAGGTGGTGGCAGTCTTATATTCTCAGCAGGCCAGCCGATTCTCCTACTATCACTTGGGATCAGTTCACACAAATGTTCTTGGACAGATATATTCCACCCTCTAAGAGAGAAGAGCTGCGGGGTCAATTTGAGCGGCTAGAGCAGGGGCAGATATCTGTGACAAATTATGAGGCCAGATTTTTAGAGTTGTCACGCCATGCTCTTATGATATTGCCCACCGATGCTGAGAGAGTTCAGAGGTTTGTAGCAGGGTTGCATTCAGGTATTAGATCCACCATGGATCGAGAGTTAGATATGGGTACCCCTTATCAGCTCGTAGTGGAGATTGCTCATAGGATCGAGGGTTATCGGTCGAGGAGCAGGGAGCAGGGTCAGCAGGACAAGAGAGCTAGGTTCTCAGGGGATTTCATAGGCGCCCCAGATAGGGGCAGGAGTCAGCATAGCAGTGGTCAGCCCAGCAGGCCTTTATATTCAGCACCTCCACGAGGTGTTCCAGCAAGGAATTATTTCAGCCCCATGCCAGAGTGTTCCTACCGTCCTCCATCCATTCATAATTCACACAGTGGTTATTCGAGTCATCCGAGATCCTCTGATCCTTATTTCAGTGCTATGCCTGAGGGCTCTCACCGCCCTCCGGCCCTTCAGGGATCTTCCTCGGGGCAGCAGACTGTGCCACCTGGGAGTTGTTAGGAGTGTGGAGAGCCATGTCATATGAGGAGGCAGTGTCCCCAGCATCGGGGCAAGGTCATACAGCATAGCTATCACTCGATGGGTCCGGCACCAGCAGTCCGGCCACCTATAGGTGGAGGACAGGTCGGCAGGGGTCGTGCTAGAGGTGGAGGCCAGTCAGGGGGAGGTCAGGCAGATCCTGTTCACTCCGGTGGGGCTCAGTCTTTAGGTGCTCCAGCCAGGTTTTATGCTATTTCGGCCAGCACAGATGCAGTAGCCTCAAACGTCGTGATCACAGGTATTATCTCAGTATACGGTAGAGAGGCTTTCGTATTGTTTGATATGGGATCCACTTATTCATATGTTTCAGCCCTATTCACTCCTTTTCTGGATGTCTCCCGTGAGTCCTTGGGATCTCCTATATATGTGTCCACTCCTATGGGCGACTCTGTGGTGGTAGACCGGGTGTATCGATCTTGTGTGATCACCTTCTGTGGGTTCGAGACTAGAGCTGACCTTTTATTGCTCGACATGGTTGATTTTGAGGTTATTCTAGGGATGGATTGGTTATCTCTTTATCATGTTGTGCTTGATTCCCATTCCAAGACAGTTACTTTAGCCATGCCCGAGTCAGCTACACTGGAGTGGAGGGGTTCTTCAGTTACCGCAGCCAGCCGGGTTATTTTATTCTTGAAGGCTCGACATATGGTCGAGAAGGGTTGTCTAGCCTATTTTTCTTATGTGTGGGACACCACCACCGAGTCTTCGATGATTGATTCTGTGCCAGTTGTTCGAGAGTTTGATGATGTATTTCCTTCGAATCTTCCGGGCATGCCTCCGGACCGTGATATTGATTCCTGCATTGATTTAGCTCCAGACACCCAGCCTATATCCATTCCTCCGTACCGTATGGCTCCGAAAGAGTTGAAGGAGTTGAAGGAGCAGCTTGAGGAGTTGTTAGCTACGGGGTTCATCAGGCCGAGTGTATCACTGTAGGGTGCTCCAGTTTTATTTGTGAAGAAAAAGGATGGGTCTATGCGGATGTGTATTGATTACCGCTAGTTGAACAAGGTTACCATTAAGAACAAGTACCCCTTGCCGCGCATCGATGATTTTTTTGACCAGTTGCAGGGTGCTCGCGTGTTTTCTAAGATTGATTTGCGATCAGGGTATCATCAGTTGAGGATTCAGGCTTCAGATGTTCCGAAGACTGCTTTTCGTACGTGATATGGCCATTATGAGTTCCTAGTGATGTCCTTTGGCTTGACTAATGCCCCAGCAACATTCATGGACTTGATGAATAGGGTGTTCAGGCCGTATATTGATTCCTTCGTCATTGTCTTCATTGATGACATTTTGATTTACTCCCATAGCCTGGGGGAGCACGAGCAGCATTTAAGAGTCGTGCTCCAGGCCTTGTGATAACAGAAGCTATATGCTAAGTTCACCAAGTGTGAGTTTTTTTTGGACTCCGTGGCATTTTTGGGGCATATGGTATCCGGAGAGGGTATCAAGGTTGATCCTCAGAAGATCGGGGCAGTTCAGAGTTGGTCGCATCCTACTTCAGCCACCGAGATCAGGAGCTTTTTGGGCCTAGCAGGCTATTATCATCGATTTGTGGAGGGTTTCTCTTCTATTGCATCTCCATTGACTAGATTGACTCAGAAGAATGCCCTGTTTCGATGGTCTGACGAGTGTGAGGCGACTTTCAGAAGCTCAAGACAGCATTGACCTCAGCGCTAGTTCTAGTATTGCCACCAGTTATGGGATGTACACGGTATATTGTGACGCTTCACACATTGGCTTAGGGTGTGTATTGATGCAGGAAGGGAGAGTTATTGCTTATGATTCACGCCAGCTGAAGGTTCATGAGAAGAATTACCCTGTGCACGATTTGGAGTTGGCGGCAATTGTTCATGCTCTTAAGATTTGGAGGCACTATTTGTATGGAGTGTCCTGTGAGGTTTATACAGACCACCGTAGCTTGTAGCACTTGTTCAAGCAGAAGGATCTTAATTTAAGGTAGCGGAGATGGCTTGAGTTGTTGAAGGATTATGATATCACCATTCTTTATCACCCGGGCAAGGAAAATGTGGTGGCAGATGCTTTGAGCAGGAAGGCTGAGAGTATGGGTAGCTTGGCTTATATTATAGTAAGGTTGGACCTTTCAGAGCCTCGCCGAGTTTTAGCACATGTGGTTGCTCAGTCTTTGTTATTGGGAGAGATTAAGGCCCGGCAGTTCTATGATCCGTGCTTAGCAGAGCTTCGGGAGACAGTGGTTCAGGGTAGGGCCAAGGAAGTTACTATCGGCGAGGATGGTGTTTTGAGAATTCAGGGCCGCTTATGTGTTCCTAATGTTGATGGCCTGAGGGAGAGGATTCTAGAGGAGGCACGCAGTTCTTGGTATTCTGTTCACCCTGGTGCTACGAAGATGTATCGTGATTTGAAGCAGCATTACTGGTGGAGGCGAATGAAGAAGGACATTGTGGAGTATGTGACTAGGTGTCCTAATTGCCAGCAGGTTAAGTATGAGCACTAGAGGCCAGGAGACCTACTTTAGCAGATGCCCATTCCTGAGTGGAAATGGGAGCGCATTACTATGGACTTCGTGGTTGGGTTGCCTCGGACCTTGCAGAAGGTTGACGCGATTTGGGTCATTGTGGATAGATTGACCAAACCGGTGCATTTCATTCTAGTGGCTACTACTTATATTTCTGAGAGCTTAGCCCAGATCTACATTCAGGAGATAGTCTGGTTGCATGGTGTGCCGGTGTCCATTATATCAGATCGAGGTCCTCAGTTCACCTCGCACTTTTGGAGAGCGTTGCATAGTGAGATGGGCACCCAGATAGACCTCAGCACAGCATTTCACCCTCAGACTGATGGTTAGTCAGAGCATACAATTCATATATTGGAGGACATGCTCAGGGCATGTGTGATTGACTTTGGAGGTCAGTGGGACCAGTTCTTGCCTTTGGCCGAGTTTTCTTACAATAATAGTTATCAGTCCAGCATTGAGATGGAACCATTTGAGGCTTTGTATAGTTGGCGATGTCGTTCTCCTATCGGGTGGTTTGAGCCTGGCGAGGATAAGTTATATGGCACCGACCTGGTGAGGGATGCCTTGGAGAAAGTGAAGTTGATTCAGGAGAGGCTTCGTACATCACAATCCAGACAGAAGAGTTATGTGGATCATAGGGCGCGTGATGTATCATTTATGGAGGGAGATAGGGTCCTGTTGAAAGTCTCGCCTATGAAGGGTATTATGAGGTTTGGGAAGAAGGTCAAGTTGAGCCCGAGGTTTATAGGTCCATTCGAGGTGTTGAGGCAAGTTGAGGAGGTTGCTTATGAGCTGGACTTGCCTCCCTGTTTATCAGGAGTTCACCCAGTTTTTCATGTATCCATGCTCCGGAGGTACCACGCTGACTTCTCTCACGTGGTTGATTTCAACATTATTCAGTTGGATGAGAGGTTGGGCTTCGAGGAGGAGCCATTTGCTATTATTAATTGGCAGAACCACCAGTTGAGGTCCAAGAGAGTTTCTGTCGTGAAAGTCTAGTGGAAGGGCCATCCAGTTGAGGAGGCGACCAGGGAGTCTGAGGAGGACAAGTGGATCAGATATCTACACTTATTCAGCACTTCAGGTATGATTCTAGACCGTTCGAGGACGAACGTTTGTTTAAGAGGTGGAGAATGTAACGACCCGACCGGTCATTTTGCGTTATCGGACCCCGTTCCCCTAAATGAAACTTCCCATAGCGGCTTTTTATGATTTATGACTTGCGGAGACTGGTGTTCCGGGATCCGGAGGTGTTTAGAGTGCTATAGGAACAATTGGTTCCTTAAGGTTGGCCTTTAAGGCCAAGTTTGACTTCGGTCAACATTTTGGGTAAACGACCTCCGGAATCGAGTTTCGTCAGTTTCGGTAGCTTCTTATTGGCATTGACTGTTTTCAGCAAAGAGTTGCTGAGACTAAACACAAGGCCAAGTGATTTAGCATTTGCTTCAGTCACAAATTTGTGGGTTGCCCCGGTGTCCACCATGATGCGGACGGCATGTCTGTTCAGTTTTGCGTCTACGAACAGGGACCCTTTTTCCTTCGATCTGGGCTCCTTGCCCATCACAGCACCAAGTATATTCTGACCCATCTGGGCAAGGTCAGGCTTGTCTTGAATAACCTGATTTAAGGCAGGCTCTTTGGTCAGCAAAGCTCCAAGCATCATGTGGCCAAGATGAGCCACATCGTGCCTCTCCGCAGCAGCATTTTCACCAACAGGTACAGCACCTTGTGCAGCACCTTCTGCTTGCCTCCGCTCCGCAGCAATTAAGGCACCAAGCTTGCCTAAAGACGGACAGTCTCTGTAGTTATGGCTGGGGTCCTTGCAAAGATAGCAGCCATTGCGAGGACCGTTTGCCTTCTTCTTCTCATTGTATCTGTCCCGCCAGTGAGAATGGTGTTCCTCTCTTTTGAAATCACGACTCGTGTTGGCAGTAGCAGTTTGCTTGCCTTTGTAGGCCCGATCTCATTTTACTTGTAAAGTTCCTTTTTCTTGAATATAATCTGAAAAATTGGCCTTGGCCTCCAAAACCTTTTGTGTGCCTTTGATTTATTTTCTTTCCAGCATTTGTGTGTAAGAAGTTTTGCCATTGTTAGCACATTTCGTGTTGATCCTTCACTTGGACTGAAACTAGACTGTAGCATTTTAGCTAGCTATTTGTCCTCACGGTGATTGTTGAAATTCATCCTGTGACAATTGTGATGATTTTGGACCTAGGCGTATGTTCGGAATGGGCTTCTGATGACCCGGGGGCATTTCGGCGCCCAATATTGAAATAAGAAGTTCCTTAAGTTCCTATTTTGGTTTGGGACGTGTTTTTTGGTTATCGAGGTCCGAACGGAATCTAAGACTAGGCATAGTTCTGTTATGTTAATTATGACTTTCCTGCAAAATTTAGTGTAATTCCGAGTTGTATAGGTTGGTTCGGCGCATTGTTAACAAAGTCTAGAAAACATAAAGTTCCTAAGTTTGGTTCTTGGGGTTTGGAGGTGTGATTTTGAGTTTTAGCGTTGTTTTGGGTGTTTTGAAGGCTCGAGCGAGTCTGTATTATGATTTGGGACTCGTTGGTATATTTGGACTAGGGCTCGGGTGGGCCCAGGTGCCTCCCGGGCACCTAACAGGGCTAAAAACTAGCTAAAATAGATGTTGGTGCACCTGTTCTAGTGTGACCGCAGGTGCGGTTGCACAGTCGCAGGTGCGGGACCGCTCCTGCGGTCCCTAGCATCGCAGGTGCGACCCCTAGTGGTCTGGCCAATTCTCGCAGGTGCGAACAAAGTTCTGCAGGAGCAGAGTCGCAGGTGCGGTCTCCACTCCGCAGGTGCAGGCCCAGGCTCCCCAGTCCATTTCCGCAGGTGTGGGCCTTTGCTCGCAAGTGCGAGACCGCAGGTGCGGTCCTCGAGCCGCAGGTGCGAAAACACTGTCCAGACAGTGTGTTTTTATACACGGGTCTTAACACATTTTCTTATCTTCTTCTTCTTCCTTGGGGCGATTTCCACCATTGTTGAGGGGCTATCGACCTGGTCATTTAAGGTAAGTAAAATCTACTCTAATCTTAGCTTCATGCATGGATTTCTAGCTTAATTAACTACCTAAATTAGTGAAAAATCAAGAATTGGGTAGTAACCTAGAGCTTGTGATAATTTGAAAATTTTCCCGTGAATTTTCTATGAAATCAAGTAAGAATCATAGATTAATGATCCTTAGGCTTTGGGTGAGTGTTCCCTTCGAGAATTATTGGAATCCGAGCGTGCGGGCCTGGAATTGGATTTTGGGAATTTCTCAAGAATCTTGAATTATTGAAAAATTAGGATAATTTCCCTACTTTGAGCATGCATTGATGTCATTATACCGTATTTGGCTAGTTGCGAGTCATCGGGTGTAGAGTTCGAAGATTCGGTCGCATCCTTGGTCCGAGGGGTAGATTCAACACGAGGTGAGTCTCCTTTCTAACTTTGTAAGGGGGAATTGTCCCCCTAGGTGATTGGAATGCTATATGTGATAATTTGTGGGGGGGCTACGTACATGCAAAGTGACGAGAGTCCGTACGTAGCGCCTATTACTATTATGTCCGGATAGTTAGGCCCACATCATGCCTTGTGTTCTACTTGATATGAACTATATGTCTGCTGAATTAATATTTCATGTTGCTTACGTTCCCGAAGTTATGAAATTTGAGAAAAACTTGTAAGAAATTGTTCATGGAAAGGTATTCTCTTTTAAAAAGGAATAATGTATGTGCATGTGACCGCTTCGCAATTTGTATTCCGCGAGCAGAGTGTGATTTCCCCCACTCTTATGAGAGACGCACTTTTGGGACGGGCCGATCGATCCTCGGCAGTGCGTAGAGAGATTGAGAGATGCACTTTTGGGACGGGCCGATCGATCCTCGGCAGTGCATAGAGAGATTGAGAGATGCACTTTTGATACGGGTCGTTCGATCATCGGAAGTGTGTAGAGAGGTTGAGAGATGCACTTTTGGGACAGGCTGATCGATCCTCGGAAGTGCATAGAGAGGTTGAGAGGTGCACTTTTGGTACGGGCCGTTTGATCCTCGGCAGTGCACGGGCGTGATTATCTTATGACTCTGGCCAGTTGTCCTTACCCTGCATGCGTATGATTTATTTGTTATTAAATTCATGAAATTTATCTGACAGAGATTTGGCAAAAGGTGAAGTGGTAATTGTTTTATTTATCGTCGGTATTCTTCCTGGATTTCAGTATCTTACATATACACTTGTTGTTTCACTGTCCTTACATGCCTACTATTTTTATTACATTCTGTTAAATTATACTGTTGGACCTTAGTGAGTGTCATGTCGACCTCTCGTCACTACCTCTTCGAGGTTAGGCGGGATACTCACTGGGTACATATATATTTATGTACTCATACTGCACTTCTGTACTTAATTGTACAGGTTCTAGGGTTGGTGTTTCTGGTTATCCGACCGGAGCTTGACATATATATTCTGGACTTGAATCCACGGTGAGCTGCCTCCCTTGGCGATTCTCATACTATGGAGTTATCTTTTGCTTATTTCTGTCTACATCCTTTCAGACAGCAGTACAGCTTGTATCATCTTTTGTATATTCTACTAGTTCGCCTATTGACTTGTGACACTAGTTCCTGGTATGCTCTTAGTAGATTCTTATTTTGGGATTGTATATATATTGGATCACGATTATTTTGGTTGTATGTATCTAAATTGGTAAATGTTTCCGCTTTTATTTAGATTAGCTAAGT
This sequence comes from Nicotiana knightiana, assembly GCA_005239525.1. Lineage (NCBI taxonomy): Eukaryota > Viridiplantae > Streptophyta > Magnoliopsida > Solanales > Solanaceae > Nicotiana > Nicotiana knightiana. Next base: position 24,984 of record ML390881.1, read on the forward strand.
TTAAAACTTTGGGAAATATGTGGGATTGATATGTTAATAAGAAAAATCTCACTAGTAAATAACTGTTGGCTTGCCTGACTCCAGTGTTGGGCGCCATCGCGACCCGTGTGGGATTTTGGGTCATGAGAGCATACTTGATCTCCGATCGCATAGTGGATCGCAGACCCGCGCAATTTTGGAAAATTTTATCCTTCTAATTCCCGGGGTACTTTTTACTCCATAAAGGGTCCGTTTTAAGATTTACTACGGATATAACAATATGGGGACCTACCCGGGCATTGTTTTTAGTCAAGAAAATTTATGGGTCTTTACATTAATATGGATATAGATGATGAAAATTAAATGATAAATCATCAAAATTTTATTTGAGATGCAATTAATAGTTACTTATATAATAAAATGCAGAGATAAATTGATTAAAAGATTTTTTTTTAAAAATTATAGAAAATTATGGAAAAATACTTGATGATGCTCATGCACTATTTTGAAGGTATAGATGTATTTTTGAGAAATATGAGGAAAGAAATGATGACCACTTTGCGATTGTAAGTCTCTCTACCCAACTTCCTTCTATTCTCCACAACCGGAACAGTTTGATTGGTGTAAATAGGAGTACTCCCATCTCCATGGATGATCACTTCCTACTGGTTCCATTCAAACTCCACAGCCTATTGCAAAGTGGATGCAACAGCCCCAGTGGCGTGTATCCAAGGTCGTCCCAACAGCAGATTGTATGAGGCAGATATGTCTAGCACCTGAAATTCGACATCGAACCAAGTGGGACCCATCTGCAAACATAAATTGGTTTCTCCAATTATGGCTCTTTGTGACCCATCGAACGCCTTCACGTTCATAGTCTCTACTCGTATTTCATGCAAACCTTTTCCCAACCTCTTCAGAGTTGCCAGCGGACAGATGTTGAGGATGGACCCTCCGTCTATCAAAACCCTGACAATGAACTTATCCTCGCATTGCACTGTGATGTGCAGTGCCCTGTTGTGACTCTATCCTTCAGGTGGCAACTCATCTTCGTGAAAGGTGATCTTATCGGTCTCCATCACTTGCCCCACCATGTTGGCCATTTCCCTACTAGTGATATTGTTGGGCACGTACGCGTCATTCAACACCTTCATCAGAGCATTCCTATGTGCCTCAGAATTTTGCAGCAGTGATAGGATGGATATCTGGGCGGGAGTTTTATTCAGATGGTCTACCACAGAATATTCCCTTGTATGTACCTTCCTACAGAGATCCCGGACCGGTTTCAATGATAGGTTGTTTGGCAGCGGCTTCCTTACTTGTTCCTCCCAAATTCTCAGGTTATAGATTCTTCCAGTTCTGGTCATCCCTTGTGCAGCACCAGACTCTTTCATTTTTGTCTTCCCTTTCCTCCTAGCTTCGACAACATAATCCCAAGGTACGGCATTGGATTTAAAGGGTGATGTGGATGCTACCGTCACAGTGAAGGGTGTGGTTACTTCTACTTCAAATGGAGCAGGTGTAGTTGCAGGTGTTTTCACTTCGATTTTGAACGAAGTTGATGCGGCTATCTCAACTTCGACTGGTGGTTGTACCTGTACCACAATAGGAGTGAGTGTGACCGTAGGTTTCTTAGGGTCATCGCCTTCCTGAATAAGCCCAATTGACCCTTCAGGATCCCATTCTTCATTAGTTTTTATCACATTTACTCCTTCACCCCTATGGTCCAGGAGAGGGTTGTTGCGGACATTGGGCGCGGCTTCCTTTGCTTGTATGACTTTGGTATCAATCAGTGTCTGAATCTTGTCTTTCAGAGTGTGGCATTCATCGATGGTATGTCCCTTCATGTTGGAATGGTATGCACATGTTTTGTTTGGGTTGACACACTAGGAGGAGTTTTTCATGGCAACTACGGGAATAGGGGTGATATATCCGGCAGCCTTTAGTCTTTCAGATAGTTGGTCGGTGGGCTCAGGAATAGAGGTGTATTGTCTGGGTGGTCTGCGATCGAAATTGGGTCTGGGTTTTTGATAGTTTTGACGAGCTGGAAGTGAATGATAATAGGCTGGTTGGGTGTTATAGGTGTGATAGGTGGTATCGGGTTGAGGATATTTGGGAGGTGAGGGTTGATATGTAGGTGGAGTTGTTTGGTATGTGAGTGGAGATTTTGGACCTTGGGCTACCATTACCGCTCCTATTTCTTTCTTCTTTGATATACCCCATGACTGTAATGCTTTGTTCGTAGACTGCAATGCTTCAAAATTGGCTACCATTCCGCTCTTGGTCCCTTCTTCAATCCTTTCCCCGAGATTGATGATGTCGGAGAACTTGTGATTCTCGATGACCATTAACCTCTCATAATATTATGGATCCTGGGCCCTGACGAAGAATTTGTTCATTTGCTCTTCTTCCAATGCCAGCCTAACCTTTGCAGCTTCTGACCTCCATCGTGTAGCATACTCGCGGAAAGTCTTCGTTGGTTTCTTCTTGAGGTTCTATATGTAGAAGACGTCCGATGCATTTTTTGTGTTGAACCTGAATTGATCCATGAAGCTTGTTGCCATGCTTACCCAATTAACCCACTTCTTGGGATTTTGACTGATATACCAAGATAGTCTCATGAACAGCTTCAGGTGAATCATTTCATCCTTCCCAACTCCCACGAGTTTGTCACAGTATGTCCTCAAATGTACCTTTGGGTCTCCCGTTCCATCAAATAGTTCAAACTTAGGAGGTTTGTAACCCTCCAGTAGTTCCACGTCTGGCTGAATGCACAGGTCCTCATAATTCAGACCTTCAATTCCTTTACCTCCTTCAACACCCTGGACTCGACTTGTGAGTTTCTTGAGCTCCTCTTCCATGTTTTTAATGAGCAGGTTCTTCTCGGTGAATTCTAGTGTATATGAGATTGGTTGAATGGAGTGGGGTAGGGTTTCCACATATATGGGATTGTTTTGATGAATGCCAGGGGTTTGGGTGTAGTGGTGATCATTGGTTGAATTTTGAAGATCGGGGATAGGCTGTGAGGTATTCTGAGGAGTATGATAAGTGGTTTACGGATATTGATTCGGGAGATGCTGGTGTTGAGGGGGTGTAGGTATGGGTAAAGGATTAGGATTTTGGGGAGGTGTTGCATATTGGTGGGGTGCGGGAGGATTTTGTGGACGTCGGTTTGGTGTGTTTTGAGGAGGTACTAGGTTTTGGGTGTTTGGTTGGTTGATATATGGGACGTTTAGGGTGAGGGAGAGGTTTGCCAAGTTAAGTATCTGCTCAATCTCCCCTTGCAACTCAAGTATTTTATGTTCTAGCCATAAGACCAAAACATTGGTGCCAGAGTACTCCGACCATCGAAATTTTTCACGTTCTCAGCATGTGTAGCGTTGTCTTTCCTGACACCACTCATAACGTCCATCTTAGATGCCTGTACGGTTGTTCAATTCTATTTTTTTCTATTCTTTATCTTTCTTTTCCTTTGCTTTTCGGATTACTTGGAGGAGGAGGTGGTGGAGGGCATCTGGATCTTGTGTGATATGACGATGATGCCAGTATGTCTGAACCAACCTTGGGGAATGGTAATAATCAAAAAGAAAGAAAAACAAAAAGGTAGCCAAGTCAGTGAGAGTTCTGGAAAAGTATTTGCAGTATTTAAACACATATTGCAGAAATGTAAATTCGCGTCCTAATTTGGGAGCCTCGTTGTGACCGAGGTTGGCCTAGCGACAAGTAGATTTGGAGAAATTTAAAGCCAATAATTGCCTCATTTTATTAACGTAATAAATAAGACGAATCTAAAACTACAATAAATAAATAAGTCATTAATGGTGTTTGCCTTATTACATTCGAAAAGTAATTCTAAAACAAATAAACCTAATCTACTTGGTCCCAGAGGGACCCTCTCCAGGTTTGGCTTTCTTGGCTCCATCGATCAGGTTCCCCAGGTCGCGCATGTCCAGTAGTAGGTATGCCCTTGCTAGATGTCCTCCTTCATTACCCTCGGCATTCTGGCAGTCTATGACTTTTTTCCTCATCTTCCCCTCTAACTCCATTAAACCCTGCTCTAGATACTCCAGCCTTTCCGTTGACCTAGTAGCCATTTCCCTCCATTCATTGATTGCCTCCATATCAATCTTGTGTTGTTCCAAATGCTCGGCCTCAGACTCGTGAACTCTTTTGCGCAGTCTGTTATACGTCACCTGTATTTCAGTAAATTTATCTGATGACTCTATTTCCTCGATCGACCCCTGGCTCGACTATTCCTGCTTTGCTGTCATCCAACCATTATGGGTAGAAATACACATGCCCTGTGTGGTATCGATCTGGTTCGATGGTGTCCTTTTCCACAATGACCTTCAAGTGCCACATGTGTTTAGCTGCATATTTGTACGGGATGTCATCATCTTGAAAATCTGCTTTGTAGTGCCTCATTTTGGAGACTCACGGTATGACTTGTTTTCTACCAGCTTGTCTCATGACCCTAATAGGAACATAGGGGTGTATGCCCCTTAAACCTATCAACACCAAATGCGGAACATCCCTGGATCTGATGATGAATTCACTGGTAGGGAACCACTCGAACATCCAATGAACCTGGTCCTCGGTCAAATTGTCAAAAAACTGTACCCATTCTGTAGCATTCTCTGGTTGAGCAAACCTGTCTGGGATAAAGGTCATTCTTTTGGGGTGATGGAAAGCTATGTGATCATTCCATGGTCTTCGTGGAAATTCTTGGCGACATTGGCCTCTTTGGAGATGTTCCAGCAACCAAATATGTAGTAGCAAATTACAACCTTCGAAATGTTTGAACCCTTTCTGGCGACGATCCAAAGCCCAATATATTTCTGCTATAATCATAGGAACAATAGTGTACATTTGTCCCTCGATTCCCTCCATTAAGTCTTTGGTTACCATGGCCAGTATGGTGTGAATCCTATCCATTTTTCTTGGAAACACTATCATACCCAAAAAGTAGATGATGAACACGAAAACCCTACGATGAATCCAACCCAGGGAGGTGATGGAGAACTCGTCATGAAAGATACGGTAAGATTTGATGTGTCCGTATCGTTCATAAAGGAATTCAAAAGGTGTATAGGACTTCTTCAAACATACCAAGTCGTCGTTCTTTCTTAAGCCCGTCATTTTCAGAAAACCCTTGGGGGTGTGATTTTTTGGTACCAATAAACCAGGACTGTCCCAAGGTAGTCCAGCGAATCCCCCTATTTCCTCCAAAAGAGGAGTCATTTCTATGTTTACAAAACGGAATACAGCCCTTTCTTTGTCCCAGGAAATAGTAGCAGCTTCAATCAACATGTTGTTTGGTTGGATGTCTAATAAGGAAGGTAAGTTTCCGAGGACCTTTTTCACATGATTTTTGTCACTTGACGGAAGGTCCTCCCACCAATCTAGCAATAACGATGGTATATCTTGGACCATGCCGAACCTGGGTACTTCGTGCCTTATTTTCTGCAAAATAAACAAGGTTAGACCCTTTCCCCCTCCAGATTCGACTATTTATACATTAACGATTAGCATATCGGCATTTATTTATCCAAATAATGCACAGATCGTGGTTTCGTCCGTTGGGATTATGGAAACCTCGGTGGACTTTGGACAAGGCTTTACTTAAAGGGTTATTATGCGGATAACATATTAGCCCAGGCTAAGTTTGACCATGATGCATGTACAGTTGAGGGGGAAAGGCACGGAACTGTCGACTGCACCGCTAATCGACTATTTTTACCAGAAATAAACCTTTCCAAATTCAAAAAGGATGATACAGGAAGATTGCAGACACTCATCAAGTGTTGCTACCCCTATTAATTACGCACGAGTGGAATATGATGTTGAGCATGATTTATGCAAAAAGAAAATAACACATTGTCATGTATTTGCACGATGAAAATTTATAAAATGTGGTCTTTAATAATTGTAAAGGTATTTAAGAAAGAAAACAAAGAGACAAGTCAGTTTTCATAGTAAAAAGTAATAAACATGGAAGAGAAATCATAAATGAATGAAGATAGGCAAATAAATTCTCATAGAGTGGGAAGGGGGAAGGGGGAAGGGGTGTTCAAGTATTAACGGAATAATAAAGACATGTTTAAAGACTAATTCAAAAAACAGGTTCGTTATGGTAATATCCTAAAAATATCCCCAGCAGAGTCGCCATGCTGTCGCGCCCCCCTTTTTCTCGCGAAATCGGGTTTCGACATTTTTGGGACAACTTCTTTTGAGAGGGTAAGGAATTGGAATTGAGAGAGTCTCCACCTAACGGATTAAGGTGCATTAGGTCACCTAGAGCAGATAACTCATATTACCAGTTTACATCATTAGAGATTGGGCAAGGGCTCAAATTATCTCGAGGGGAAGGTGTTGGCACCCCTCGAGGTCCACAACGGTGGGTCCCGGCCGAACATACACTAAGAGAATTAGTCTAAGGAAAAGAAAGCAATTTGGACAAATAAAATACTCAATTTATTATAGAACAGGAATTGTGGGGGTCCTAAGTTTTTTAGCCTATAGGATCACCCCATGAAATACTTTGCAGCTCCCTCATGTCGGGGTTCCACTCATAGTATTTAGCGCACAGGCTATCATCTCCTACTACCCGATTAATATCTTTAAGTTGTTACTTAAGCGTTCTACTTGATTCTATTTCATTTCCTATACGTGCACTAACCGTCCCTTACGTATGGCCCTGGAGGTATTAGGACCTCTATTTAGGATAGTTCTAGACCCAGCCTATGTTGCTCAAAAATGTAAAAGTCTATGCGACAAGCAAAAACAATGAGGACTTTAAGATAGCAAGCAAATATGGGCTCATATTGACCTCCACACATAAACAACAAAGGCACACAATTGATTGACAGGCTTAATTTAAAGTCTTATAGGCAGGATATCTATGTGAGAAATAAGCAAAGCAGTGATTTATAGAAGCAATTTCATTAAGGGGAATGTCAAGACCTATTGTTTGCCTACTGATTTTATTCAGTAATATCTGGGCCTTTCAGGCTGTAAGGAATCATAGTTTCGAATCTAGAATTTTTATTAAGACCTATAGGCATGTTGTCTATGTGATTGACAGTGGCGATTGTATTCAGAACCAATTAGTATAATCTTATAGGCATGATATTTACGAGTGTGCTGGTTATTATACTATGGACATGACTTCTAGACGTAGAATTTATTTTAGTTTTATAGACATGTTTCATAGCTTTGTATTTCCTTTTGACCCTATAGGCATGATTTCTAATTACTGTACTGACTTAAGTCCTATAGGCATGATTTTTAGGTTTGAAACTGGTTTCAGTCCTATAGGCATGGTATCTATTATTGAATTAATTTAACCCTATAGGCATGGTTTCTATTGAGCAGTAATACGTGCAAAAATTGTACATATTACCAGAAAAATAACTAAATCAAACATTGAGGTCTTATAGGCATGATTGCTAACATATGTTTGTTGGACAAGTTAATGCAACCTATAGGCAGGATTTGCAATGCAATTTTAATCCTATAGGCAAGATTTCTAATGCACTTTAATCCTATAGGAAGGATTTCTAATATGCAAGCATGGTACAGCACTCACATGATTTTAACAAAGATGATGTAAAACAAGATTAACAGAACAAATGAAACCCTATTGGTAGGATTTCTACCCGAATTGCCCAAAGAAAATAAAGGCCCTTCCCAATTTTACTATACACCCCAGAATCTGTTCATTACAAACTTATTACAAACCATAGCAATGAATAAATTACATAATAGTAATAAGATAAACTATAGGGAGCCTTCATTAGGCCCAAATAAACCTGGGAGGCCTTCAAACCAATCAACTTTAAGGCTCATTTCATAGGGACAACATAGCCAAGAATGGGTGATTCACCATAGCACACATAGAACCAGGTTTCTAGTGTGTCAAAGTTCCCAAGGGCCTCAAGGACCCAGGGCAATGCTCACACCATAACCACATATTCAGAAGATGATTCACAAGATATTGGTAACCAGTTCCCAGTGTGTCAGAGTTCACAGGAGTCTCACATGGACCCTGAGCAGTGCTCACACCGGGTTGGTTGAGAACCTAAGGGACTAAGACTGGAAGTTTTAAAAGACTGACAGCAACAGGAGGTAGGAACAGATTTTTAAACAGTGTTGAGTTCATAAGAAACAAATTTCAGAACACAGAATTGCATTCAGCAAAACAAGCAAGGTTTGTAAAGTACATAGTTTCAAAGAGACCTAATTATACTAAGTGAGCATGCTGACATATAGGAAAACCAATGCTTAATCACATAAAAAATTTAGGCAAAACAGTTAGATTATATCATGACATGTTAGCAAACAAATTGACAAGGCTCATGGATTAAGTAACAATACATATCTGCAAAGTTAGGATAATTTAACTAATTGCATGCTGATAGTATCTTAAGGAATACAAAGTTCAGAACAGGTGCAGGATTAACAAACAGTGTGCATGGACAAGTTTAAACATTAAGCCAGCTTTTAAGAGGATTCATATTATTCAAAATAACTAATCTTAAATTAATAGTATTAACTATAGGATTAGACAAAGTCATAGAAGCATAAGGGCGAAATCATACTCGGAATTTAAACATGCTGGTAGAGCAACACATATTATGAAAAACATGGAGAATAAAGTGACAAGGGATTAGGGCTTACCAGTTAAGCAGGAAAGCAAGTAACCACAACAGTAAGTCCAGAATCAAATGGCCTTGGCTTTCAGCCGGCCAAGACCAGAAACAATGAGCAAAGAGAATTAGAGTAAAGAATCTAAGTTTCAATGAGAGTATTAGAGTTCGAGTCTGTCCTAAAGGGGAGAGGGGAAAGGGTTTAAATAGTGTTCAATTAGACATACAAATAAGGGAAGTAATCAAACACATATAGGTAAGGAAAGAAATTAATCATAAAATCAATTGAAGTCAAAGTTCAGTCAATTAACAGGGCATAAAATCAGGCAAGTAACATTTAAAATAAGAAAAATATCAATTAACACTCAATTTCAAGGCAAATAAGGTAAGAAAATAAAGGAAACATGGTATATTGAGCATAAATAAGGAAAGTTTTAGTTATATACGAAAAAGGAAAATATTTAAAATCAGTAAGGAAGGAAAGATTTAAAACCTAATTTTTAGGTAAAAAGCATAAATTGGCAGAAATAAAAAGTCAAAGAGTCACATGCTTCATAGAATGAACATAGACAGGAATATACTCAAAGAACACATAAACCAAATCAGTCCCAAAATAAAAGGTCTAAAATCCTAATCTTAGGTAAACCATAAAATCGATAAAAAATAAAGGTAAAGAATCAAATATTTTAGTAAAATGAACATAGACAGGAGGTTGTTCAAAAAGAAAAATTAGAATCGAACCAGGTCTGAAACCCTAATTTAGGGCAAATAAAGGAAATTAACAAGAATAGGCAGATTCACGCATAATGAAGTGAATATAGACGAGATAATGCTAAGAATCAAAGTGTGAACCAGTTTAGGTTCGAATCAAAGAGAATTTGAAACCCTAACCTTTAGGTCTAAGTAAGAATCCACAAGACATACGTAAAACAACTGTACTCACAAAGAATACGGGATGAACATGGACGGAATACACAATAGGTTAAGGATTTTGAACCAGATTTGGTTCGAATCTCTCAAGATCTGCTTTCCATTTAAGGCAAGCCATTAGGAAATACCAAAATCGGGTAGCCAGTAAGGAGATAGGACCAAATAAGGTAAGGAATCATAGATTGATTCCATTCCTAGGGTTAGAATCAGGGAGATTTTAAGTGACGGTGCTAGGGTTTTGAGAGGAAATAGGTTAGGGTTAGACGAGTAGGTTATAATTAAAAAGGGGTGGAGTGGTATGATTTAAAAAGGTTGGGTCGGGTGTTTTGGACGGGTATAGGTCTGGGTTAATGGGTATTTGGGTATTGGGTATTGAGGTGTTGGGATGAGGTAATGGGTAGTGTATAGGTCCGAAATTGGGTTTTTAGGGGGCTATATTTGAAATACCCAATTTAATAAATAAATAATTTATAAAAAATAATTAATAAATAGCAAAAATATCACTTGTGCACGAAAATGATTAAAACGATTACTTAATATTATAAAAATATAAAAATTCATTTTCTTGTATAAATAATGTCATTATGCATATATATATATATATATATGGTCTATTATTGCAAAATATGCAATTTTAGCCTAAGGATGCAAAAAAAATACAATTATAATAAATATATTAAAAAATATTTAAAGCTTAATACGGATGTAGATGATGAAAATTAAATGATAAATCATCATAAAATTTATTTGAGATGCAATTAATAATTACTTATATAATAAAATGCAGGGATAAATTGGTTAAAAGCTTTTTTTAAAACAATTATAAAAAATTATGGAAAAATACTTGATGATGCTCATGCACTATTTTGAAGGTATATATGTATTTTGAGAACTATGAGGAAAAATTGGGTATCAACAGGTATGAACAATCACCTTTGTACCCATTAAGTACGGGCGGAACTTCTCCATAGCAAAGACAATAGCAAGGAGCTCTTTTCCGGTCACTTTGTAGTTGACTTGGGCATCATTCATGGTCTTTCTATCATAGTAGACCGGACGGAAGATTTTGTCGATACATTTCCCCAATACCGCTACATCACTTGCATCACACATGAGCTCAAAGGGTAAGCTCCAATTCGGTGCGGTGATAATAGGAGTAGTAGTCAACTTATACTTGAGCAATTTGAATGCCTTCATACAATGTTCATTGAAATGGAACTTGGCATTCTTCTCCAAAATTTTTCACATGGGGTTTACCACCTTAGAAAAATCCTTGATGAATCGGAGATAGAACCCCGCATGACCCAAGAAGCTCCTCACTCCCTTCACGGATGTATAGGGAGGGAGTTTGGAGATCACTTCAACTTTGGTTTTATCAACCTCAATACCATGCTTTAAAATTTTGTGGCCAAGGACAATGCCTTCCTATACCATGAAGTGACATTTCTCCCAATTCAAAACCAAGTTTGTTTCCTCACATCTTGCCAATACCTTATCCAAGTTGTCCAAGCAATCTTTAAAAGAATTCTCCACCATGCAAAAATCATCCATGAAAACCTCAAGAAAATCCTCCACCATATCGGTGAAAATGGCTATCATACACCGTTGAAAAGTTGTAGGTACATTGCATAACCCAAATGGCATCTGCGAGAATGCGAAATTACCATAGGGACAAGTGAAAGTGGTATTCTCTTGGTCCTCAGGAGAAATAAGAATCTAATTGTAGCCGTAGTAACCATCAAGGAAGCAATAAAAAGCACGTCAGGCCAACCTATCTAGCATTTGATCAAGAAATGAAAGCGGAAAATGATCTTTCTGAGTGACTTTTTTGAGCTTTCTATAGTCCATGCACACTCTCCACCCTGTGACAGTTCTTGTAGGGACCAATTCATTCTTGTCATTTGTTATCACAGTCATGTCCCCTTTCATTGGGACACATTGCACCGGAGAGGTCTATGAGCTGTCAGAAATAGGGTAAACAACCCCGACATCCAACCATTTGATGATCTCCTTCTTCATTACCTTTTGCATTGCTTAATTTAATCTTCTTTGATGTTCCACGGAGGGGTTGGCATCCTCCTCCAAAATAATCTTGTGCATGCAAATTGTGCATGAATATTTTGCATTGCAACCTTTTGCATTGCTTATACCTCGAATATCCGCCAATTTCTATCCTATAGCTTTCTTCCTCTTTTGGAGCACTGCCAAAGTGGAATCTACCTGCACGTTAGTCAAGAAAGAGGAAAGAATAACAGGTAAAGTGGAACAAGGTCCAAGAAACTCATACCTAAGATATGAAGGCAAAGACTTTAACTCCAAAGTGGGAGGCTCCATGATTGAGGGATTTTTTAGAGGAGTCTTCTGGTTCTTAAGGTCTAAGGAGACTTTTCGGGGTTCATAAGTATATGACCCTATTCCTTGCAAAGCATTGACACATTCCACAAAGCCTTCCTTCTCATCCTCATCATGGTTAAGCAACACAGCTTCCAAGGTACCCTCAACATTCATCACAGCACTAGCATCATCAACAATCACTTCGGTCACTAAGTCCACAAACGAACAAACTTCGTTGCTATTTGGTTGCAGTTTCAATTTGCACACATGGTAAACCACTTTTTCATCACCTACCCGTAAAGTGAGCTCATTGGCTTCCACATCAACTAGAGCCTTCCTCGTAGCAAGGAAAGGTCTACCCAAGATAATAGGCACCTCATAGTCAACCTCACAGTCAAGAATCACGAAGTCCTCCGGAAGGATGAACTTATCAACACGAACTAACACATCATCAATAATACCCAATGGCCTCTTCATAGTCCGATCCGCCATCTGCAATCTCATAGATGTGGGTCTTGGTTGCCAAAGTCATAAGTTTTGAACACAGAGTAGAGGCATCAAGTTGGTACTTGCCCCCAAATCACATAAAGCTTTGGCAAAGTCGGCGCTCCCAATAGTGCAAGTTATTGTGAAAGCACCGGGATCTTCCAATTTCGGAGCCATTGAGTGCACAATAGCACTCACTTGATGTGTCATCTTGATAGTCTCATAATTCATTAATCTTTTCTTTGTTACCAAATCCTTCATTAACTTTGCATAACCTGGCATTTGTTCCAACGCCTCAACCAACGGCACATTAATGAACAAACTCTTCATCATATTAATAAACTTATTGAATTGGTTCTCACTCCTTTTTCTTTGCGAGTCTTTGAGGGTATGGAGGAGGATTCCTTGGAATTGGTGCCTTGGCCTTTTGCACTATCGGTTCTGGTATGTCAATCACGTGTTCCCTAGACGGGTTCACTTTTTCTTGTGTATCCTCCACATTTTCATCAATGTCAATTCTCACTCTTCATTAGCTTGAACCACATTACTTGGAGTCTCATCTTCTTGAACCAACACATCATCATCCACAACTCTTCTTTGGTTTGAGGTATTTTCCTCCTCACCTTGTCCACTTCGTGTGGTTACGGCCATGGCATGTTGATGCGAGACTAAATTGCATAGTTTAACATGTGATATACCTTACATTTTATGCGCATTAATGATAAAATTACACTTGTTATGTGCTTAATGGAGTTATTTCATGTGTAGGTGAAGTGGAGATGGAAACGGAGCTAAAAAGATGCAAATACGTCGAAAAATACGCGAAAAGAGACACCCGGGCGATAGCCGGGCTACAGAGCCAAACACAGACCCTGCGTGGCGTTAGCCAGGCGTTAGGGCTGAAACGCCAGCCCCACCCTGGCGTTAGCCAGGCTTTTGGGCTGAAACGCCAGCCCTGGCCTGGCGTTAGCCAGGCGTTTGGGTCCAAACGCCAGGTCCCCAGTTCGGCCAGAAATCGAGTTTTGACGGGTTTAAGTGTTTTCTAATTGAAATAGAAGTCTCCTACACGGTTAGGGTTCACCCTAAACCTATAAATAGACTCCTAAAACACAACTACAGAGGGAGATTCACAGGGATACACAGAGATTCGAGTTTAGAGTGAATCGAAGGCAAAACATCAATTTGTACATATTTTCTTCCTTACTTTGTAGTTTAATTATGCTAGTTGTTTTAGATTTTATTCTTATGAATTTGTTTAGCTAATTTCGTGTGGAACCCGTTGGGGAATAAACTTATTGTGATATTAATATAGCTTTGATTGGTTGATTAAACTCTATTTGTTCAACTACGTTCTTGTTGTAGTTGATTGAAGGGCCCTCAATTAGCTGTGCCTATTTATTATGTATCTACTTGAGAGAGAGTGCATATTTAGGTAATTGTTTGAACAACACCACTCCCAGAGTATAGACGAAAGTCATAACCGAGGGTTTAGAGGTTGGATTAGAGATAACGATACTTCGGGTGCAATCTAAGTGAACTGTAATGCAATCTAGCTAGCGTAACTTGAGAGAGTGCGTCTAGTAAATTATCATAATTACTTGAGAGAGATTTATGGTAGATAGAGCGTTCATGATTGATAGAGACGATTAATCAAGCTATACGAAGTATCCGAGAAGTAAGTTCACCAGCGGGGGAAACTATAACCTTAGATTTTATTACAAGTGTTTATACCTTAGTATAGTTAATCTTTACTTTTAATATTTAGTATTAGTAACTTAAACAACATCAGGTGACAGCTGATTACTAATTTAAACAGCCTGCTTGATACGTCAATTCCCTGAGGGATCGACTCTGGGCATAATACCCCAGGATTATATTTGCAACGCCCGTTTAGTCTTTATAGAAGACATAGTTGAGCGTGATCACATGTCCCATATTGTTCCCACCCTTCGGATTCACCACTGTATCACTAGGTAGTGCCTCCTTAGGACGAGTGTTCAAAGCTTGCGAGATTTGGCCAAGTTGAACCTCCAAATTGCGGATTGAAGTGTTGTGGGAGGATAATTGAGCATCGTAGTTGGTATTTTTCTCCATCATTTATTTGAACATATTTTCAGTTTGTCCCGTCTCATTATTGGAAGAACTAGAACCTTGAGACGGATATGGAGGCGAGTTTCTTGGTTGTTGATATATCGGGCGCCTTTGAAAGACGAACCCCTGATTCCCTTGGTTATTATTGTTCCAAACCCCTTGGTTGTTGCCACCCCAATTTCTTTGATTGTTGCCTCCCCAATTGCCTTTGTTACCTTGATTACTCCAATTGCCTTTATTATTGTTATTTCCCCAATTACCTTGATTGTTGTTACCACCACTCCAATTGCCTTGGTGGCCTTGGTTGTTCCAATTTCCTTAATTTCCTTGTGATCTCCATTATTGTTGATTTTGTCCTTGAGTATTATTTCTATGACCTTGATAATTGTGACATATTGCCACGCCGAAGAGGTATCCACCATCTCATCCAAAATTTCACAAGCTTCGGCATAAGGCATGTTCATGAAGTTCCCGCCAGCGAGTTGATTTACCACACACTGATTTGTTGTGTTTATCCCCCTGTAGAAGGTTTGTTGGATCATGGCCTCGGTCATATAATTATTTGGTAACTCTTTATCCATGGTACGATATCTTTCAAAAATCTCTTGCAATGGCTCATTGGGCTCTTGCTTGAACACTAGAATTTCATCGCATAGTGTAGCCATGTGCCCCGGAGAGAAGAATTTGGCAATTAATTTTTAGTTTACTCATCCCATGTACGGATGGAATGATTGGGTGATCTATCTAACCAGTCCAATGCCTTTCCCCGTAGAGAAAAGGGAAATAGCCTCAAACACAGTGCATACTCGGAAACATTTGTTTACTTGCTCCCCCAGCAAATATCGAAGAACCCCTTGAGATGCTTGTAAGCATTTTGGCTTGGAGCCCCGGTGAAGAATCCTCATTGCTCAATTAATGTAAGCATCACGTTGGTGATTTGGAAGATGCCCGCCCTAATACGGGGCAGGATTTTGCACTAGAATAACCCTCATTCGGCAACACCTGGTGCGCTGCCGCTCTTGGTAGAAGTGGGGGAGGGGCGGGAATATTATCATGAGGCGGTCGACCTCGCCTATTTGCTTGAGGTTCGGGATGAACCTCATCACCTTGATCATCATCCACTTCCTCCCCCAATGAAAATTCCCGATGGGCTCATTGTTGAGAGCCATTCTCGGTCCTATAAGATATTAAAAAATAAAATTAGTGACTCAGAAGGAAAAGAAGACAACTCACACCAAAACCTAGATATATAGCAAAATCCGTTTAACTCCCCGGCAACGGCGCCAAAAATTGATCTCGACCAAACTCACACCACAAATATAGGTAGTGAAGCGGTCGAAGCAATAATAAAAACTCAATGCAAGTCGGGGTCGAATCCACAGGGAGTTAGATTTTGGATTAGGTATACACCTAGTGTGAATGTATGATGTGCCCTAAATTACACTTCCACATTGACAATTGTTGCTTCTACTTCTAATGTTTACTCTATTAATTGCAATAGTAAAGCTAAGAGACAATATTTTTGTTTTGGTTGTTTTTCAAGTTAGAGAAGATCTAGGGTTGCGACTTCCACCTAGTTTGCTACCTAACGGGTTTAGAGCTTTAGGGCATGTTTGGTTGATCGGGATACAATATAGTAATCACACACAATTACTCACGCTGTACCTCTCGGTAGTTTGAGTGATTTTTCCTGATTTGTCTTTCTCAAGTCCAAATAGGTATTTCACAAACCGAGTGATAAATGCTCTAGTTAGGTCTTACTATATCTAGGTTCAACCCTTTAATTGGGGCTATCAATTTCTTGAGTTCACCCCAATTCCTAGTTAGCCAAATTTTTCTAGACTTAGTCTCTCTTTCTCAAGTAGTGACTAAGTCAAATAGGCATGAATCAATGTTTGCAACCATTAATTCTAGAATTCAAACAAGAACAAGGATAAATATCATATACCTAATCATAAATAAGCCCTAAATTAATATCCCATTAAGTACCCATATTAGGGTTGGGTCACAACCCTAGCTAAGGGTTAGCTACTCATGAAAATGAAGAAATTAAAGAAAAAACTAAGATAAAATGCATAATAATAGATTAAGGAGAGAAAATCTTATGTTTAAAAGATAATCTAGAACAATGTTACCCAATACAGTAAATAAAAATGGCTCAGGTGCTCCTCACTTACACAACTTGACCTAAAAATGACAAAAAGTACTATTTATACTAAGCTGAAAATATATGACAAAAATGCCCCTGTGAAGGTTGTGCGGTCCACACTTTGAGCTTGACTGGTCAACTAAGCTTTCGGCGGTCGCATAAAAGTGGGATGCGGCCGCACTTCATCTAAATATGCGGACCGCACATTTCTGAGTGCGGTCGCACACTTGAACTTGGACTGGGGTTGCACCTTCTTCTGCGAACCGCACATTAGTGAGTGCGGCTGCACTTTGGCTCCTGCGGCCGCACAATAATAGTTCGGTCCGCATCTCTTCAGATTTCCTAAAATCACACTCTTTGAATCTCCTCTTCTGCGGCCCCATAATAATTGTGCGGTCTGCATTCTCTGAAGGAAATCCAACAGTGCCTCTTCATGTTTGCGGCCGCACACAGTATTGTGTGGTCCACACTGTAGGCTTTTTGCCTTGTTTTGGTACTTGTCCAATTTTTACTCCCTTTTGAGTTGATTTTCACTTCTTTGGCTCGTTTCCCAATATTCCTGCAAGAAAGAACATTTCATTAGTTCTCGGGAATACCTTTAAGCATTTTTAAGCTAAAATGCAAGTAAAAGAGAGCAAATAAGCAGTCAAAATCCCTACTTATCAGTAACAATCTTCTCCGAAAATTTTCAAAATCCAGGCATGTGGGCCTGGGGGCGAATTTTAGGAATCTTGCATTTTGAGTTGGGTAATCGCTTTAATAGTGGGGATATAAACTTTTGAGCATAGATTGATTAATTTATGTAACATTTGACTAGTTTCGAGTCGTTTGGCATCAAATTTGGAGGTTTGAGCGCATTCTTGAATTGGGAAGTAGGCATTGAGACGAGGTAAGTCTCTTTTCTAACCTTGTGAGAGGGAATTTACCCCATAGGTGAACTTGATTAATATGTGTTGTTATTTGTGGGGGTTA
This sequence comes from Nicotiana knightiana, assembly GCA_005239525.1. Lineage (NCBI taxonomy): Eukaryota > Viridiplantae > Streptophyta > Magnoliopsida > Solanales > Solanaceae > Nicotiana > Nicotiana knightiana. The sequence goes on from ML390881.1 coordinate 42,573, forward strand.
CGTATGCACGAAGTGACGAGAGTCCGTATGTAGCTACTATTCTTGTTTATGTCCAGGTAGTTTTAGGTTTACACCATGCTTTGTGGACACCGTTATTTGATTATGTTTGTTAATTGTGTCAAATGAAACTAAGTTGAGGATTTTTAAGCATTTAAAATCTTCAAGTTGAATTGTCTTTATTTTGAAAAGAATCAATAAAGGGTTATGATTTATTGAAAAATTTATATTTGACCGCGTCGCAAGTATATTTTGAGAGCGGGGTAATTCTTTCCACTACTCTTATGGGAGCGGGTCGTTCACCTCGAAAGTTTAGTAGATGCATCTATGGTTCGTTTCGTTCGACCCTTGGCAGTGCATAGTTTACATTTATGTTGGATCGGGCCGAACGTCCTCGGAGAATTTTATGTGTGATAATAGAACGGAAGGTCCCTTTTTTAGTTGGTATAAATTCAGTGTCTGAGAGATAATTTGTTTTAAATGAGAGAAGTGATTGGGTTTTTTAATATGGTGAAGAAATGTTCAGTTATTTCTTGTTCTGGATTTTGCTGTTATCTTTACATATCATGTTTAATTAGAATTTCATATTATCATATTGTTGGCCCTTAGTAAGTGTCGGAGTCGACCCCGCGCCACTACTTCTTCGAGGTTAGACTAGATACTTACTGGGTATATATTATTTATGTACTCATGTGTACTTAATTGTACAGGATTTGAGGCAGGTGCATCTGATTACCAGTCTGGTGCGCTGATTTGATCTCCATCTCGAGACTTCACAGTGAGCTGCCTTACGAGCCGTTCTGCAGCAGCTTGAGTCTTCCTTATGTTATATTTTTTCTGTCTATTTCCTTTTAGACAGTATACTGGTATTCTTTTGTATATTCTACTAGATTGCCCGCATATTTGTGACACCAGGTCTTGGCGCACACACTAGTAGACTTATTATTTTGGATTTGTTTACATGAGTATCATTTGTACTCATTTGTTTCCGTTTAACTATGTTCCATTTGCAAATTTCTAAATCTTTTAAACAAATGAGAAAGTGTTATCCACTTAGTAATCTATTTAAACGGGAAAATACTAGTTTAATCAGTGTTGGCTTGCCTAACAACGGTGTTGGGCGCTATCACGGCCTATAATTGAATTGGGTCATGACAGTCTCCCACCTAATTTTTCCTCTCTATTCATATTCACATTAAAGTCACCAATGACCCCTCATGGGTCTTGAATGGCAGTGATGCGAGACTAGAATTCATAGTTTAACATGTTATATGCCTTACATTTTATGTGTGTTAATGATAAAAATACACTTTTTATGTGCTTAATGGAGTTTATTTTATGTGTAGGTGAATTGGAGTAGGAAATCGAGCTAAATGGATGCAAATACGTCGAAAATACGCTTAAGAGGCGAAGAGGGAACACCCTGGCCTTATCCAGGCGTTTGGCCCCTAAAGCCAGGCAGCCCTTGGCGTTAGGGGGGCCTTAGAGCCCAAACGCCAGGCCTGCCCTGGCCTTAGGGGGGCGTTTGAGCCCAAACGCCCGGGTCCCTTGTTCCGGTCAATTCCGAGTTTTGACGAGTTTAAGTGTTTCCCGGTTGGAATAGAAGTCTCCTACACGTTTAGGGTTTGTCTTAAACATATGAATAGACCCCAAAAACACAACTTAGAGAGATTAGAAGAGACGGACGGCAAGACATCAATTTGTACAGATTTTCTTCATTACTTTGTAGTTTAATTATGCAAGTTATTTTAGATTTGATTCTTTTGAACATGTTTATATAACTTCTTTAATCTAGG